>OZ029921.1:1625000-1717148 GCA_964023275.1 Norana najaformis
GCTTTTGTAAGGTATGCAAGAGTTGCTGTAAATATGCCCAGATATGTATATAATAATAACAATAACAGTATCAAGAAAACAGCAACAACAATTTATAATAATAATAATAATCATTAATGTCTCCAGACTAATTTTTTTCACCACCTGATTCATTATACTTAAATCAGGTAAAAAATAATAAGAAGAACCACAACAATAACAACAACAACAAAAATAATTAGTGGTAGTATATTTTCAGCTTCAGTGAATGCCTTGTGCATTTATATAATGACACGTGTTCACAAGTTTTTTTCTCGTGGTTTATTTCCTGGTAGTTCATGTGAAACTGAATCTTTTATTTTATTTTTTTTGCTGATGACGAGGCATCAAACACTGGTGCTAAGCATTTATAATGCAAGAAGGACTTGCACAATTGACCATGAAGCGTGTACCAGTGTGTCACATCTAATATGTCATACAAATAGCTCACAAGAAACACTTCATTTGGTCTTTGAGAGGTTCTGAAAATGTGCTGAATAAATGTAGTTCATGCATGTGTAAATATTGACCTTTTAAATTTTGGCCAGGCATCACCAATGGATTATGATTTCTTATAACAGTTTCGCCTGAAGCAGCCTTCGGTGGATGCCTTGTGCATTAATACAGTGGCACTATAGAAGTCATTAAATTACCTTAGAATAGACATGTGTAACATGCACTCTGCACAGTGATATGCTCTGGTTCTTGTATATCACACAAAGTGAATCTAAGCTAATGACATTTATAAGCTCAAGGCATCCATTGATTTAGCTTTTGGTGTCAAAACTGTAATATGTTACCAGTCAAAATCCAATTAGTGAGAGAAACCAGAAGTCAGGCTATGGTAGTTAAGCAAACCAAACCAGACTCGTAGGAATTTGAAACAGGTACGCTAAAGGTAAACGTATATGTTTCTCTATAGCGACCGCACGGCTTCGGCCCTGTTAATTTTTCAGTGAATTTATCAGGTGAGATCCTTCACCACTGCTGCCTGCTTGAATGGGTGCCACGCCATCTAAGGTCCCTGTGCACTGAAGGTACAGGTATGTAAAAGGTGTCTGATTACCGTAGCTTTGACGTGACCCGCTACTGGTATTAGTCTGATTGTTTTATTATTAACTGAATAGTTGATTACTGTTGTCTGATTATTGGATAATTTTTTTTAGATGGATGTACGCCATCAGTTTATCCTAGAGAAGGTTTGCTTTTAATATTGTTTTTGTTTTCTTTCTAAAAATGTGTTTAGGAACTGGTTATTATAATTTCTACATTTATTAAGCGCCACTATCTAATGAGTAAGCTTCAATCGATGGCGCTCTGCAGTTGTGATTGAAGGACTTGCTCAAGGTCTATACAGAGGGGGCTGCTGTGACTCACTGGTGATAGAAGACTGCAGCTTGTGAAATGTTAAGGTAATGAAATAAATCTTTTAAAATTTTGACAAGAATTGGCTGTTCTGTATGTTGTCTTACGTGGATTGGAAACATGGACCATCAGAAAAGAAGACATCAGAAGACTGGAGGCTTTTGAATTATGGGTATGGAGCAGGATGGAGAAGGTTAGCTGGACAGAGCATAAAACAAACAAAGAGGTGCTTCAGCAGGTGGAGGAGAAAAGATCTCTGCTGGCTTCAGTAAGAAAGAGACGGAGGAAATGAATTGAAGACATACTGAGAGGTGATTCCCTTCTGAGATAAAGAAAAGAAGAGGAAGACTGAGACAGATGCTACTAGACTGGATGATGGTGGATGCATATGGTAAACTGAAGGAGGAGGCCCAACAATGTCAGAAATGGCACCATTGGAACTTGTTCAGGGCCAGAGAACTTGAAGAAGAAGATGGAGATACCTTTATATTCTACCAGTCAGGAAAACTCATAAATTTAGCTGTAACAAAGTGGGCTTTCATCTAGAGCAGGCTCTTCTGTAGTCATTTTATTGTCTTCAACGCACGAATTTGTTTATGGCGATATACCATCCCAAAGTCAATGTTTGTCTTACATTATCATCTGGATGACTAGAATTTTGCCGCTGATGCAGTTGAAACCATAGTCTTTACTTTTACGACGTGAGTAACAGAGGCGATGAGATTTATGCCTGGCATAAAATGCAAATATTGCTTCCAGTGTTTTAGGACCAGTCTGTTCTCCAGACTTGCCTCCTCCAGCCGGCTTATCCATCGTCCCATTTGGCTGGGCTCCTGGAATGTGCTGTTAGGTTTTCCTGTGCCATTCCCTAGTGCCTTGTCCATCAGGTATCGTAGCACAGCAGTGATTAGATTTTTTGCTGTGGATTAGAACAGATTATCGGTAGTAGGTAAATTATTACTGATATAAGCACATAGTTAGTGGATGGGTACTTAGCCATTAGATTGTCTGACCAGATCGAGGGCTGTCTTCTTTTGGACGGGGTGTACGACGGTAAATGAGAGTACTTAACCATTATGTTGTCTGCAGAGATTGAGGGTTCTTTTTGGACACATTTTATGGTGGAGATAACAACAAATTTAGTCTGTTTTCATCTTTCTGTCTGCACAGCTTTGTGATGCCACTGGTCTCGAGATGTCCGTTATTGAAGATCATGTGCTTGCAGATGACAAGGTAATGGTCTCATATGGAATTATCTGAGGTTTCTTTGATGCTGTTGTCTGGTGCATTAGATATAATTTGTTTGCACTGCAAGTAAACAGGAAACCTGCTATAAAACTTGCTCCCTTTGGGAGCCACATGTAGCCCCATGTTTTGACGAGGTAGCATTGACCTGTTAATGAGGTTAGGTTCTAAAGCTGACTTAATTGAATTAAATTATGTTATTGAAAACTGACCAGTTTCAACCTGTTATAAAACTTTCTACCTTTAGGATCCACGTTGAGTCCGATGTTATGACGAGGTGTTGTAGGCCTAATAATGAGGTTAGGTACTAAAGCTGAGTTAATTGAATTAAATTATGTTATTGAAAACTGACCAATTTCAACCTGTTATAAAACTTGCTACCTTTAGGATCCACGTTGAGTCCGATGTTATGACGAGGTGTTGTAGGCCTAATAATGAGGTTAGGTACTAAAGCTGAGTTAATTGAATTAAATTATGTTATTGAAAACTGACCAATTTTAACCTGTTATAAAACTCGCTACCTTAAGGATCCTCGTTGTGTTCCATGTTGACGAGGTATTGTAGGCCTATTAATGAGGTTAGGTTCTAAAGCTGAATTAATTGAATTAAATTGTTATTGAAGACTGACCTTTTTCCAGCTACCTGTGCTTTTGAGGTGAATTCATAAATTAGTGAGACATAAATGTCTGATTAATAATAATAATTAGAATCTATAGTGCTGTTATCACAATTCCCGAAGCATTGGTTTGTGGTCGCTTCAAGGGGAACAGCAGTAAATGACGATTATTTGATGTGGCAGCGAGGTCAAAATCCAGTAGGTCAGAGAAACAAGAAATCAGGCTCTGGTGGGTAAGCAATTATCTTCTAATCAAATCGAACCTAATGAGTGGAATAATTGGGCCTTAAATGAAATGGCTAAACCAAAGTCCACAATTTAGGTTCAGTATAACTGGAAATTGTTATGGCAGCACAGCTTGGCTGACTATACTTGTATACATATTGTATATATATATATACATATACATATTTTATATAAATATGTATATATACACATATTTATAATGTGTCTGCTGCTGTGTGTTGTAGTTTCCTGTCATTGATGAATTCTTCACTGTCTCTGGATCACGAAAACTCATGTTTTTCTACCAGGAGCCCACAGTTAGTCAGATTTCTGGTTCTGTAAAACGTCTCTGTACTTTGGATTTGGCTACAGTTACAACACTTATGATCCAGTTATGATCCAGTTATTTTATGATCCGGTTATAACACTTACGATCCAGTTAACACTTACGATTCGATTGCAACATTTTAATTTTAATTTATAACAGTTATGATCCACTCGTGTCTTATAGGGATCTCGTTTCCACATGGATTTGTTGCGTTGTTGGTTAAGTTATGATGCAGAATCAGTTTGGTTTTCAGTTTGAAATCAAAATTTTCAAAAAGTTTACCTTGATTCGCAGTAAACCTGGTTCTGTCGGTTACAGGGTTAGAATATCAGATAGCACAAGTTTCTATTGTAAATCTCATTTTCTGCACAGACAATCAGTTGAATGCCAGTTTCCAGTTTAGCACTAGTTTCCATTGTAGTTCTTATTCATTGTAAAGAGTCCTGGTTAAAGTATTGGTTTCCATTCTTTTGCCTGTTTTCAGAGAGATGGACCAAGCGGTTCTGGTCAGAAGCGTCTGTTCATAACGAATGGCAGCTCAGAGGTAAGTGTGAACTGCTCATACATACATTGCCAGATGTCTTCATTCTTTACCACATCATTTCCTAGAGCCTCCTTTGCATGCACACAGTGTTATGATGAGTTTCTGTTGTGTATATATTTATATGTATATATATATATATATATATATATATATATATATATATATATATATATATATATATATATATATATATATATATATATATATATATATATATATATATATATATATATATATATATGCTTGCACAGAAGATACCAGTATTTGCATATAAAAGTTTATAGTCTCTTTTCTTATGTTTTGGTGGTATGTGTTTCAATCCAGATAAATGTAGATGTACTAGTTTTGCTATAGGGACTGTATGGCCTTGACCTTGCTCAGTTTCAGTGAATTGATGGGGTGAAATCCTTCACCACTGTTGCCCTTTTGAATGGGCATCACACCATTTAAGTAAGGTCCCCGTGTATATGGATCGTGCTAGCCTGAGATTAAAATCTCTGAAGTAAGCCGCGACCGAGACGCGAAACGGCATTCTCATGCTCAGAAGTACATGGATGTACACTTTAACCAATGTGTAGGACGTGCTTGAAGCATATGAAGGACTTGAATAAAAGATACCATTTTACTCCATGTAGATGAACTGGCAACTTGTAAATAATCAAAATGTTGCTTGACATATGTACAGCCATAATTGTAATCATTAGCTTGAGACTTTTACAGTGCCCAATGAAAGCTAAGCCACGGTAACCAGCTGATTCACAGGTGCTGAGTCAAAACAAAGTTGATAGGCAGGAAGGGCTTGGTTCGGAAGGGTATAGTGTTCCGTTAAAGCTTCAATCAATCAGTCAATCTATTGTGATTTTAGGGCATCAGTGGCAGCTGTTACTTCTTCCTGAAGACGAGTGCAGATAAACCGATAACAACCGCCAACATAGCATCTGAAGTGAATTTCATGTGGATGGACTGCAGCAATGGAAAGATACTTGAGGGATTCGACAGTGTTCTGTCCAAGATCCTCATGCCAGTCATCAAGTCACAAAAGGTTCGGGTTTATACTTGCGTTTTTATATGTGCCTTTTCCTGGCCAGTTATACTACTGGTAACTTTCATCTGAACGTAAAACTGTTCTTTTTGCTGCATCTGGGAGGAGCATTTATGTGTAGATATCTTAAATCATAGTGAAAAACGAGACTTCGACAGCACCCAACAAAAGCTCAGTCACAGGAACCAGCTTATTCACAGGTGCTCAGTCAAAACAAAATCGATTCGCAAGTAGGGTTCGGTTCCAGGAGTTGGGCAGGCAGGAAGTCAGACGGCAGTGGTGGGTAGTGTTTGGAATTGGATATGATGGAAAGAGTGAGTGAGTGAAGGAGTAAATGAAAGTATGTCAGGTCCAGATAAGGTCAGATAGGATAGGATGAAATATATTTCTCCATATTGTGTTTTGCTATACTGCTTTTACTGTCTTGCTCCCTTTTTGTATCTGCCTTTAGCTGTCTTGCTGTCTGTGTCTGTCTTTCTCTGCATTTCTGTCTCTTTGTCTTGCTCTCTGTCTTGTTATCTTCTTATCTTGTTCTCTCTTTGTCTCTCTGTTTCCATCTTTTTCAATCTTCTGTCTGTCGATCTGATTGGTTGTTTTGGTGTGAATATTTTTCTTTACACAGAGCTGGGGAGTTGACCTTGACGACAAGAACGCCCAGGTCTCCGACTTCCTCGACCTTCTTGACAACTTTTCGAAGAGTCTTGCAGCTGTGGAGTCTGATCTGTCTTCCCACGTTGCTCTGGCAGACACAGAATATGGACTGATGTTAGACTCCATGAAGCCGTCTGAATATCAGACAGCCTGTACGTAAAAGCTCTTTTGATATCCATTAATAAGAGATTTTATTACAAGGATTTAACAGGCTGTATAATTGTGCTGAGAGTGAATTTTACAGACGAAATATTTAAAGACTTCTTTGACGTTTATTTATTAACAGCTTGGTTTTTTATGTTTACCTATGGAGTTGAAATTTTATCATTATAGGGACATTTGGCTCATATTCAGATTTATTGACTTATGCAAATTATAAGTGCTTTATATATTTAAATTGCAAATAATAAGTGCTTTAAATAAATAAAGTGCTAATAATATGTGCTTTAAATGAAGAAAGTGCTAATAATATGTGCTTTAAGCAGAGAAAGTGCTAATAATAAATGCTTTAAATAAAGTGAAAATAATAAGTGGTTTAAATAAAGAAAGTGCTAATAATAAATGCTTTAAATAAATAAAATGAAAATAATAGGTGATCTAAATAAATATATATCTTACTGATTTTTAAAAGTTAACCAATATAATTTAATATAATAATATTTAATAATAATAATATAATACTATTTAATAATAATATAATATAATAATATTTAATAATACAATATAATATAATTTAGTGAGGCTAGAAATTTATGGAACATCTTTTATAGCGGCATCTCATGGCATACTTACTTTTCTCTTTTCCAGCCAGCAACAACGAAATTGTGGAGAAACTGGAGGAGTTGCTCGTAAAGTGGAACCGACAGATTGAGATGGTTCTTGTGGAAAGCGAACAGATCAGACGGGAGTCCTATGACGTCGGACCCAGCGCAGAACTCGTCTACTGGAAATGTCGCATGACCAAGTTCAACTCGTAAGGGAGTTCCTGCAGCAACAACAACAACAACAACAACAACAGTGATAATGATGATAGTGATGATAGTAGTTATAATAATAATGATGCCGTCTTTTCCAGTGCCAATCACTTATCATGCCACGCTTTTAATGCTGTTGCCTTTTGCAGCACTTTCTCTCTGCCAAAACTTGACGAGATTTTACTTCTCTGGAGTGTTTTTTATAAGTCCTGAGGGATCATAGATACCTTGAGCAAAAACAATAACAGTAATAATAATAAAAATAAAAATAACATTTACAATAATACTAATAATAACCATAATAATAGTAATAACGATGATAATGTAACTGAACAGTAATGTTATGCTGGAGATTCGTTATGAAACGCTTCATTATGAACAGTGGCTCAACTCCCTGGAGTTGGATGTGAAGCTGATTTGCTCTGTCGGTGTCTTTCCATCTGTGTCCAGCATAACAATACCACTGCATTCTGAGGGGTGTTTCTGGATGGTCACGAAAACTGGGACGAGGCCTAATTTTCTAGAGATCATTACTTTTCTACTTCTAACCTAATTTCTTCTTGTGATACAGGCTTCTGCAGCAGGTGAAGAGTCCGAGATGCAAGGCGGTCATCGGAATTCTCAGTCTGGCCAAGTCCAAGTCCATCGCCAAATGGAGAGAACTGGTACGCCTTTGTCATTCCTTGGTTTATCGAGGTCAGATAAGGTAAAACTGGGTCAGGACAGGCAGCATGAGATCTAGTAAGATTATTGTGTGTGCCCCTAAATATAGCCGTTAATGATATGTGTGTATATATATATATATATATATATATATATATATATATATATATATATATATATATATATATATATATATATATATATATATATATATATATATCCAGTCACTTAATGTGGCATGTTGTTTGGTGCCTTTTAGTACCTCACAAAAATCTAGGTCATATCGAAGTTCACACAGAACAGAAAATTTATTTGTAAGCATGCTAATAATGCTCAGTTAGCTGGATGAGTCTCCATGGGCCTTCATTCTGCATGAAAGAAGGCTCAGGTCAGAGAAGATTGGTATGGCATTGTGGAACCACTCTGAGCTAGGTTTGCACCAGAGAGAGCAAGAGAAAGAGAGATGGAGAGAGGTAGAGGGGCATAGGGAGAGACAGACAGAGACAGACAGACAGAGAGAGCAACTGTATGTAGTTCTATCATGTGTAGTCCTGTTTAGTGCCTTTAAGGACCCTTGCTTAACCACTTGCTTAACCATTACTGTAAGTTGTGCAAAAGTCAATGTTAAATGTTTTTTAAATGTTTTCTCGTTGTAGGATGCTCGCATTACTGATGCAGCAAATGAGGCTAAAGATAACGTGAAGTACCTCTACACGCTTGATGACTTCTTCGGTCCACTGGTTAAGTGCAATCCCGTGAGTAAACACAACAAAGGCTTTGTCATATTTTATTTTAGACACTAAGTGACATGGCTAAGATTTGGGACCACCTCTCTGTGGATACTTTAGAAGTAAAACTCCCATGTGCTGTTGTGGAAAATAGAGGAGGCACTGATTTCAGTCACCTTAGTTGAATAATAAAGGTTTTTATTATGTGATGAAGAAAAGTAGAAACAGTTTTGAATATTAGTTAAATGAACGACTATTAAACATGCATCATGATGAGCTTCTGGTTTTAATTAACCTTCCAGAATTCAGAATGGCTTCTTCAAGAGATTATGATTACAGTTTCGCTTGAAGATGATTGATGTGTTGGGCATTATGGTAACGGCACTATAGAAGTCATTAGATTAGATTAGACTCTTGACTGTTTACATTCTACCTTTTTTCCTTATCTGTGAAAATTTTAACTAGGTAATCAGAGAAATATGTTATTGTAATTTTACATTCTGTACTGTTTGACCCTCATGCAATAATAATAATTAATAACTAATAACTAATTATAATTTCATTGGCAGTAATTATTGTTAATGTATTGTAAACAGGCAACAATGCTGGAGTTGATACCAAGTCTCATAAACGCAGTTCAGATGATTTACCAGATTTCAACGTACTACAACTCCTCGGAACGTATGACCTCTCTCTTTGGTAAGGTCACGAACCAAATGATCACCACGTGCAAGGCTTACCTGAATCAGGGAGTGGCAAAAGTCTGGGATCACCCACGTCCTGTGCTGATTCAGAGGATAAAGGAGTGCATTGCGCTCAATCAAGCGTATCAGACACAGTTCCACAAAGTCAAGAGGGAGCTCTCTCTTTCACCCTCCGAACGCCAGTTCGAATTCAGGTTTCTGTCATGTTTTTATTATGTTTGGGATAATGTATGTATGAAGGGATGGATGGGGATGACCTTGGAATGGGCAGCCCGTGTGACGCAGGAGGGAGGTTTATGAAGTCAGATCATCCGTTGTGCGATGTAACATACGGCATCGATGACGATGATGATGATGATGATGATGACGATGACGACGACAGAGGAAATGAGATCTTAGCATTCTGTGTGTGTAAATTTTCAGTGAGAATTACATCTTTGGCAAGTTTGATACGTTCATTCGGCGTCTGAATAAGGTCTTGGACATGATCCACACGATGGATTATTTTGCAAGTCTGCCTGACATTCGTGTCGATGGCATTGAGCTGATCGCGGTCAAGTACAAGACGCTGACAGAAGCTGCCAAAAAGAAGAACTACGACATCCTTGACCATAGAAAACAAGAGGTACACCAGAACCTTTTATAGAAGACCTGTCGTTTTGATGTGAGTTCAGATTTAGTACATCGAGAAAGTGAATCCCTGATTTTCTTTGGTTGTTGAACATGTCTTATCATAATCCTAATCATAACTCGAGATTTCTACAATGCCCAACGAAAGCTAAGTCACGGGTACCAGCTTATTCATATATGCTCAGTCGAAATAAAATCGTTAGGTAGGAAGGGTTTGTTCTTTGTGTGTGTGTTGTATGTGTGTAGTTTGCAGTATACAATATATCTTGGAAATTGTGAAAATATGTAAATTTACATATGGGACCTATTCTGCTCACTGAAAGTAGTATAGTTCTATGCGTGAATTATAAAGCAAATGGAGCAGTCACTTTGATATGCAGACTAAGGTGAAGCGGTTCAGTTGAATTTTGACGGCCAAAACAACATGGATGGCTGCCTTTGTGGATGGTTGCAGAAATCTTCTACTTTGAATTTTTCTGACGTTTTTCTTCTCAGTTTGACCTCGACTACGCTGATTTCTGCGGACAGTTTGATGCTCTGCTTGTCCAGATCGACAACTTCATTGAGTCTTGGTTGGAAAGGAACTTGACGGTCAGTAGCTAGTGTGATGGAACACTTCACCTGAGTGCTTTATGTATTAAGTGCAATTGCTGAACCTTGTAACCAATATGGAAATATTTTCCTGTTGTGGAAAACCTGTTGTGAGTAAACAATTCAACTGTCACTTTTGCCAAAACATAACAAGCCTTATTGTTTTAACCTGCATTACAAAAAACTCTTTTACCTTGCTACCCACGATAACTTGACATCTGTTTTTTCTGACTTACCGGATTTTGACCAGGCTTCTGTATTGGATTATGATTTTGACTATGATTTCACTTGAAGCAACCATCGACTGATGCTTTTATGCATTATGATAATGGCAGTATATACATAATTAGATTAGATTACAGTAGATTATAATAACCTATTTTTCCTTATTAAACCTGATTTGTCTTGCAGACAGAGCAAGCCATGGACCTGTTAGGCAAGTTTGAACTGATCCGTGCTCCACAGTTCAACCTTAACGCCAAGTACCTCTGCATCCTTGGCGCCTATGGAAGAGACCTCGAATCTGTCCGCAAGATCTACCAGAACGAAAAGAGCGAGCCGGTCGTCACCCGTAATCTTCCTCCGATTGCAGGACGGATCTCATGGGCGAGGCAGCTGTACCGGAGGATCGAGACGCCTATGAAAATCTTTCGACAGAAACCAGAAATCCTCAAGGTATGTTCGTTCTCTTGGCATGACCTACCTGGATTTCAGTGATGGCACTGAAGCTGACCTAACAACCTGGATCGTTGTTTCTTGTTGATTCTCACCAACTATTCGTATTTGTATTCGGCCAATCAGTAAAAAATGCTGTTTCTCTTCTTAGCTCTTTCGTGGCGTGATTCAGCATTCATTCTCCACATCTTTTCAGCTGAATTAGTCACATGTACTTGTTTATACTATGATTATGATTACAGTCTTGTTCCAGTAAAGTCAATTATTATTATCATGTACAGTAGACCTTCACAGTGTAGCTTGTTTCATTGTAATTTACTGTAGACTGATGAGGGTCGGAAGGTCGTCCGAAACTATAACAAGATGGCGGCTGTCTTGCTAGAGTATGAGGTGAGTGCTGGAGTTATTTCTTCATTTTTAAAAATCATGACAAGAAAAGTTACTGCACCTGATGCAGTTGATGGATTATTGATGTAGTCGTTAGGGGCAACTGCTACCTTACCGAGTCATTAGTCTGAATGGTTTGTGTTTAGGTGCTGTACCACAGAGGCTGGTTCCGTGCTGTGGAGACGGCTCGCTCTGGGCTCAATGCCTCGCTGCTCGTCCGCCATCCTGAGACAGACAAGCTGTTTGTGAACTTTGACCCTCAGATTCTTGAACTGCTGCAGGAAGCAAAATACCTGAGGAAGCTGAACCTCGAGATCAACGATTCCGTCCTGATACTTTGCCGAAGCGAATCGAGGCTGAAGGCAACTCGCGAATCGTACGTGGAAATTAATCGCTTCAAAAACGTCGTTTGACGATTGATTGACATACCATCAGCTTCTTGCCCCTTCAAATTATTGGTCATTTTTGCTTAATTTCATCTGAAGATTCAAATTCAAATTTTTCCATACACCAATCGTGACTAACTTGACCATATTACTGTAAACATGTGGAAAAAGATATAACTCATTGTACAATTATGTATTATATAATATATATTATAATTATTATTATGAGTTATGGATTTGCATTTTATTGTGCATTTTATCAATTCATTTAATTAACTTTGTAAATATACCTTCGAGTGTTGTAAATTCATATAAGTAACTTTGCGAACATACCTTCGAGTGTTGTAACTTCATATAAGTACTTTGCGAACATACCTTCGAGTGTTGTAACTTCATATAAGTAACTTTGCGAACATACCTTCGAGTGTTGTAACTTCATATAAGTACTTTGCGAACATACCTTCGAGTGTTGTAACTTCATATAAGTAACTTTGCGAACATAGCTTCGAGTGTTGTAACTTCATATAAGTAACTTTGTAAACCATCCTTTGAGTGCTGTAACTTCATTTGGGTAACTGCAAACGTACCTTTGAGTGTTGTATTGTTCTGTTGTTATACACTAGTATTGTTATCTCGTAGTCAGTTGTCTTTGTGGTTCTTTGTGCTTCTACAGTCTTCAGAAGATGCTTAAGGATTATCAGGAGGTGCGCGATAGCATTCCGTTCTGCTTGCAACCGCTTCTGAGACCGTTCATTAACCGCGTGGAGGAGGCCCTCAAGCCGGGACTGATCTCCATCAGCTGGACATCCATCAAGGTTGATGAATGTATGTATGGTTGGTGTCACATAAGTAAGACATAAATAATGATTACGTTGATAATTGTGTGACTCGTAATGCAGTTCTTTGATGCAATATTTGTGCCTTGGCTTACGTGCGTTTGTGCCTTGGCTGGACGGTCCTTCGGTCTTGGGAACTGTGGCACGATAGGTTCTTATGCAGGCTGTGGAAATAACTGCTTGCTGTTTACATATCTTCACCCTAACAGCTCCTTGTCCCTTCTTTGTCTGGTCTTCTGGCAACTGGACTTGGTTCTTGACATGGCATCTTTGGATAACTCCACTGACTTGACGCAGCGCTCGTGAATAAGCTCGTATTGTATTTGTCCACCTTTATTGTGCCCACTTATGATTCCTGTTCTTTCCTAACTTAATTTCTGGTTCCCTGCTTTTGTAGCCTGTCCCTCTAATCCTAAATGTCACAATATCACATCTGGTGCCCTGTGCTTTAAAAATTTTCAGGTTACGGTTACGATAGTTCTGTATGCTACTTTGGGCTTTGTAGACCTTGCGAATGTCTACAAGGTGTTGGATGAGCTCGGTCGACTCTGTCGCTCGGCTGTTGACACCCTTGAATGCCGCGTGGATGCAATCCTCGAAAGCATGTCGTCGATGATGCTCTGTGTTCTTCCTGAAGATGAGCCCGTCACACCGGATGAATTTCTACGCTTGACTGAGGACAGGTGCCAAGCAGCTGGTACCACACTGACCAAGTATGTAATCGTAATTGTAGGCTTGAGATTTCTACAGCACCCAGCATAAGCTAAGTCGCAGGAATCAGCTTATTCACAAGCACTCAGTCAAAACAGAATTGATAGGGAAGATCCTAGAGGCAGGCAGGCAGACAGTCAGAGGGCTATGGTGGGTGGTGTTTGGAATTGGTGTTTGGA
Source organism: Norana najaformis (assembly GCA_964023275.1). NCBI lineage: Eukaryota > Metazoa > Annelida > Clitellata > Crassiclitellata > Hormogastridae > Norana > Norana najaformis. The sequence continues at coordinate 1,638,499 of OZ029921.1, forward strand.
ATGTAGTTGTCTGTTTCAGGTTACTGTAGTCTGACTCCTGGTTTCTCTGCCTTACTGGCTTTTGACAGGACATCTCCAGTGGTTATGATTTTTGCTATGGTTGCGCTTAAAGCGACCGTCAGTTGATGATTGTTTGTGATTCTGAACTCGGCATTCTCTTCAACTATAATTCTAATTTAATTGTAAATGTTTATGAACATTTTTGTAGTTTATTCTCCTGATATTTTGTTTATAGCACTGTTTTTTTCTGTAGCACTGCAGTGGCATTTCATTTTCATCTGACTTTAGTCGTAATCAAGCGCTGATGTTTATTTGATAGGAACAGTATGACAATCGAAAGGTCGATCAAGGAGGTGATTGAAATGCTGAAGGCCCCACTTACCCCAGAGGAGCTGGAGAGAATGATTAAACCCCCAAGCAAAGAGCTTGACGCCTACACTTCCCTTATCAACTATTTTGCCCTTAAAAACATGGATGCCTTTGTGAGATGTAAGTCCTACTTCGCTGAATTTAACCACTTCTTGCAATCTCGGAGCAGAGCTGTTCACCCACAGATTTGAGGGGGAACTTCCTGCATAAATTTGCAAGGGTGTTATATAAATTATTACATTTTGTTTTGTATTTGATGAGAACTTGATTCTGATGTAGCATTTTGCATGCCTTAGCAGACTTGTGTTGACAGAAAGACGCAATAAGTGAACTGTATATGCGCAGTAAAAATTGATTTAGTTCTCTACTGGTGTTAATTAGTAAGAAATTTTCTTCTTTTACACAAAAAATTATAGTAGCTGTTTAAATAATGCATGAATTTAACAGATTTAAGTAAACTACACAGTAGTTAACAATTGTTGCTAAATCAGTTTTTTTACTTTTGTGTATTTAGTCTGAATGAAGCATCAATCATCCAGTCTTGCCACTGGTACACCTGTCCTTCATCTGTTTATGTAAATTCTGCCTTATGCAGCTTTACATTGATTTTTCCAGGCACAAGACAGTCGTTGGAAGCGATCAAGCGCCGTCTCCAGAGTGACCTTTTCACCCGCGAGGCGGTGGCTGATAGTCGCCGACCTCTATTCAAGGTGAATGTTGTCCTTGCTATTCCAAAGGTTGGGATGTCGCCGACCTTGGAGGAGGTTCAGGCATCCGTGACGAAGGCCGTTCAGGCGATGATGAAGATCACGGAACGCATTCCGCAGTGGGATTGTCTTGTGGCCCAGCAGAAGCAGCAGGCACAGAAGGTGAGATAACAAGGGATCCCTCCCTGTGTTTGTGATAATGAATGATCCTTTCAGTGTCAGATTTATCATATATGACTGTTGTTGATTTTTGAAGTCAGGTACGGGTCCCTTTTTCCAGCCTCAGCCGTTTTAAGACGCTGTATAAATCGTCGTTATTATTAATTACGTAACTGAATCTGTTCTTGTTCCATCTTATTTCTGTTGCAAAGAAGGGGTGATCTCTTTCATTTAATTGCAACTGACTAATTTTGAAAACCTGATAAGTTCTTTTTCTATTGCTAACAACATCACTTATGATTTTAACATTTTTTATGCAGCTTTAATATTTTTTGTAAAAATGTTTTAAATGTATGGGTTATCGACACCGACCAACTTTAAGGCTTGTACTGTAGTTGATAGGTGCATGTTCATAAATGAACAGTATCCATACCCTCCGATACATTTCCTGACATGACTTTAACATCATTTAAGATATAGCATAAACAGTGCTTTTTGAGAGTAATCGTAATCATAATCTCGTGAAGTACTTGAAAATGCTATATAAAGTGTTTAGATGACTGACTAATTAACTAATTAAAAAATTGGTGGCCTTTACCTGCCTTCGTTGCCATGGAATTAAAATGTTATTGGAGTACAAGCATCACTGAGAAAATTCTTTGACACGTTGCTAAATATATCTGATTATGTTATGTTCGTGGTCTGCAGTGTTGTCTGCCCGTGTGTGCTTGATGTAGTCTGTGTGTGTGTCTGTGTTGTTTCAAAGTGGTACTGTATTTTATGCGGATCGGAATTTTTTGTTTTCACTTTTCTGTTTTTTATTATGATCTTCTTTAGCAAAGTAGTAAGAATTTCAGACCAAAGGTTTGTCCATCAAAGATACTTAATAAACCTTTCACGTTTGAAATTATTTGGCCGCTTTTAAAAATTGTTTGCTGTTCCAGGTTTTTCTGTTTTCATTTCTTTCACTGGCTTCTGCTTAGTCTTCTCTTGTGCAGCATATCTCTAGCAGTTTAATGTTTATTTAGTGTTTATTTATGCTGTGTAAATATTACTTTACTACGTAACTGTTTAAGTTTGTGTGTAAATCTATCAGGGGCTATATAAATGCTCAGATACATATATGTCTGTACTTAAAACTTGTGAACTAAACCCGCTTGGTATAGATTTTTATTCTGTGGCATTTGGAATGCTCTTTTTGCGTTGTTACTAAAAACTGTTTCGATAATGCTTTGATGCCTCTTGCGGCATTTGTGAGCACTTGCTTATCTTTTTGCACCGTGGCTTGACAGTATTTTGGGCGAATTAAATGTAATTTTCCAGGAGTATTTACTTTGTTGCAAGGCTTTTTTCAACTTTTTGACTGTGTAGTTTAGAAAAAAAGTAGGTTGCAATTTCTTGAGTAAAAACTGAAATGTTGGATTGACTTGTTGGTTATGGAATAAATTCAGTTTTACTGTGGCATTGTAGAAGTTTCAAAGTAGAATTTGATTAGCATTTTGATGCTTCTATTAGGCTCCCAGTTTTGATGGTTAAATGACTATGCCTTGATCAATATTTATTTATCTATGTATTAGTTTAGTTTTGGTATTATAGGCATTGGTAGTGATATAATTTTATTACTATATATTTTGTATTAATACTAACAAAAGGATCTAAACTACGCATTTACTATTTTCCATATTGGCTCCTCTTCTAGATAATGACTAGTTAGCAGACATTAGTTTTTAAGAGTGGGTGATGCCAGACTGGAATTTTGATTGGAAAAAACATTGCATTACTTTGCGTTATTCTGTGCTCCATTTTCGTAGGCACTCAAAGCAGATTCTATGTCCAGTTACATTACTTTATAGCACGTTATGTAGCATTATGCTTAGCACTGTTCTTCTCTGCACCATTTGATGACAGAATGTTCTTATATGTAGATTTTAGATACACTACGCTGATTGCTTTACTAATAGAATCCTCTTTTCTAGGTTGCCATTAGGCTGTTTCTTTCTACTCTTGCTGGTAGGTTATAAATGATGCTATTGTTATAACAATAAATGATGTTATTGTTCTTACTGAATAGTAATATTGTTTCGGTAAAGATGGTGAAGTGCTTTACCAGATTGACCAACGAATTTAGCCTTATCTTTATTCTTAGCAGCAGTTGATAAGTAGTTGTGTGCAGTTTGCATTGTTACTGTTGTCGTTCTATAAAGAAACTTTAAAGACTGGATCACTGCTAGGTTATAAATAATATAGTTTTATGTTATGCCATTTAGATTTGAAAGGTGCTTTATAAATGTATAGATACATACATTCCTCTTCTTTCCCGTATCTATCCTGCAGATCCAATTCCAAAATCCACCCACCATAGCCATCTGACTGCCTACCTGCCTGACTCTTGGATCTTAACCTGGAACCAAACCCTTCTTGCCTACTGATTTTGTTTTGACTGAGTGCCTGTGAATAAGCTGGTTCCTGCGACTTAGCTTTTGTTGGGCGCTGTAGAAATTTCAAGTTTATGATTACGGTTTACAATTACAATGTTTATGTGTCAATTTCCAGGCTCATGATGACCAACTGGCTGTTGATGGAAATGGGGACGAGGTGAAAATGAGTCCCCTGTTGGCGCTGCGTCCTGTCTACAAAATCATCTCGGACAACCAGGACATAAGCAGAACTGCAATGCAACTGCATTCGATCGTAATGGCTGTTCGACCGGAAATAACAGAATTTCTGAGCAGCTTTCACAGTTATGATGAACTTTGGAAGTCGGTGAGCTGAGAAATAACAACGGCTTTCTTGATTGTGATTAACTTTTTGGAAGTTGGTGACTGAGAAATAAAATGTTTGGTGGCGTGAACTTAGATCAGTGACCATTTTTTGTATGCTGTAAGTCACCTCTGTTTAGATGAGGTGGAAATGTGGTCATGTTTGTGGCATTTGTGGGAGATAGTTAACATGGCGTCATTGGACATACGAACCTGCCGAGGGGCAGAGAACATAAAGAAGAAGTTAACAGGCGCTGTGCATATCACTTAACCATGTATGCCTTGTATGCTTTGCTTCATGTCTACTGGGTTATAAGGAAATTTTAAATTCAGTTGGTTAGAATTTTACTTTGAGTTTGGCAGATTGTCAGAATTGCATTTTATTGAAACAGGAAAGGAATAGCAAAACTTTTGGATTTACTCAACATTTCTTATTGGTGACTGTTGAAAGGTTTGATTTAATATGATTTGAAGATGCTTGTTGTCAAGATGTGAGACCTGCAAGGAAATTGTTTTATGACTTATGTACTTTACCCTGTCATGTTTATGTGAGACCTGCAAGGAAATTGTTTTATGACTTATGTACTTTACCCTGTCATGTTTATGTGAGACCTGCAAGGAAATCATTTATGACTTATGTACTTTACCCTGTCATGTTTATGTGAGACCTGCAAGGAAATTATTTATGACTTATGTACTTTACCGTGTCATGTTTATGTGAGACCTGCAAGGAAATTGTTTTATGACTTATGTACTTTACCCTGTCATGTTTATGTGAGACCTGCAAGGAAATTATTTATGACTTATGTACTTTACCCTGTCATGTTTATGTGAGACCTGCAAGGAAATCATTTATGACTTATGACTTATGTACTTTACCCTGTCATGTTTATGTGAGACCTGCAAGGAAATTGTTTTATGACTTATGTACTTTACCCTGTCATGTTTATGTGAGACCTGCAAGGAAATTGTTTTATGACTTATGTACTTTACCCTGTCATGTTTATGTGAGACCTGCAAGGAAATTGTTTTATGACTTATGTACTTTACCCTGTCATGTTTATGTGAGACCTGCAAGGAAATTGTTTTATGACTTATGTACTTTACCCTGTCATGTTTATGTGAGACCTGCAAGGAAATTATTTACCCCGTCGTGTTTCCATGGTTACTTTTGGTTTTTGGCATTCTGATTTGTTTCTGGTTCAGGACCCACAGACCAAAGTTCAGGAATTCATGGAATCCAATCCCATCATCTCCGAATTTGACTTCCAGCTTCGAAGCTATGCTGTAAGGCGGAATTTTTTACTTGTGTCTGATTTACAGCTTTCACTAGCAGACACTTGACACTTGACAGTGCTGCTTCTATAAGAGGAGGCCCAGGCACATCATCTGTCTGGAATGGTCTTCCACTTGACCTATACAGATGTAAAGTAAAGGTTCAAATGCCCCTAGTTGAAAGTAGGGAAAGTGCCCATTTCCAATTTTTCAGCCCTTGAGCCGGCAGTAGACGAATCCCAAGGTTCTGATATGGGGCCAAAACATCACAGGATTTGCCGTTACTTACCAGCTTACAACTGACCCAGGGTAATTACATAGAGTCCACTCAGCTGGCTCGAACTTGTAATTGTTAGGTGACTGACCCAGGTGATTAGACCTACATTCCACATGCCTAGAACTGTGCCACACCTCAGCTTGAAGGTTTACTGCACAGAGGCCGTTAGCACTTCGGGGGTAGATATCTTTAAAGTCACTATATGTAACATGTATCACATTACAGTAATTTTCGTCCAAGCCATCATAAATAAATGTATGTAATGTAACCAGATATTTATGTAGTGCCTTCAAGTAACTCTCGAAGATGCTGTAAATGTTAGAGTTTCATCCATAGGCAGATGAACTTGTTAAAATACAATTGGTGTTTCCTGACAGAATCTTGAGGGCGTGATAAGCGAGATGCAACCGACCTACAAAGTCGGCTCGATCCTCTTCTTGACGGAACCACTGAAACTGGCGCTCATTGCCGAAATACGCAACTGGATGCTCGCGTACGGGCGCAGCCTCAACGAAAAGTGCGGTCACGAGATGGAGGAACTGCTCCAGTTCTTCGAGGGCATGCAGAAGCGCCTCAACCGGCCGGTCAAGGACCTAGATGACATCCGTGCCCACATGGCAACGCTGACCGAGATCCGTGAGAACGAGATCAAGATCGATATGACGATCATGCCGATCGAAGAGGCTTACCTCATGTTGAACAAGTACAACCTCGTTTTCAACGACGGAAACGCAGAACATGTGGATACACTCGGATACAACTGGAAACTTCTTAAGCAGAAGGTATTGAGTCTTTCTGATGTGTCAGAATTTAAGTCAGTCAGCCATGCTATCATAATCGTAATTGTAAACTTGAAATTTCTAAAGGGCTACTTAAAAGCTAAGCGCAGGACACCAGTTTATTCACGAGCGGTGCATCCAGTCAGTGGGGTTGTCCAAAGGTGCCATGTCAAGAACCAAGTCCGGTTGCCAGAAGCCCAGAGGGTTGCCAGAAAGCCAGAAGCTAATCAGTCAATAACCTATTCTGAATGTCAGTCAGTAAGGTAATACCAGTAAGGTAATAATAAGGTAACAACTAGTCAGTGAATTAGTCCTTAGGTGCCCAACAACACTTAGTGTCAAGCAACTGACTGCCTGATGTATTTAAGGGATACAACAGGATATAACTGAAATTATATGATGTTCTCCCTTTAATTAGTTTAGAGGTGAACTGTAGTCTAGCAACAGGAGTAATATGGACCATTGGCAGAGGGGAAAGGATAAGAAATCTTACCTCATGATGAATCATGCATACCTTTGCTTCCATACCAGCTTGTTAGGTATGGAAGCAAAGCCCTGTGGGCTTTTGTGTGTTTTCATTGCAGATTTTCATATCTGGTATTGTACTGTGTATTAAATTTCCATTCATGTAGTATTTCCATTCATTCTTCCCCTTATCTCATTTTCTGGTTCTATTCCAAGCACCATCTACCACCACCATCTGACTGTATGCCTGCCTGACTCTTGGACCTATACCTGCCTTGATTTTGTCAACATGCTGGTCACGTGACTTAGCTTTTGTTGGGTGCTGTAGAAATCTCCGGCTTATGATTACGAAGCTGTGTTTCTTGTTGCAGGCCTCTGAAGTCCAGAATCATTTGGTTGATGTCCAGCCAGAGTTCAAGGGCAACCTGCTGCGTGGAGTCGAGCAGTACAAGGTTGACGTGGTCGATTTTGTCAGTGATTACGCGGAAAAGTACGTCTGCCCTTATTTTTGTTGCCATTGACTGCTGTGTGTTTGTTCCGTTGTCTGAGCTTCATTCTAGGTCGGCTATGGTGCCATGAACGAGAGGGGCACTTTTTAAATTAATTGCCCACGGAGGGAGAAATTCATCTTGTCTGAAATTAATGGCTTCCACATTAGATGCGGAATTGAAATAAGCATGTGTTGTATGTGTGTTTTTCGTGTGTGTTATGCTCTAGAGTGACTTGTAGAAACTCTTACAGTTTTAAACCAACTTTAAGCACACATTAAAATTCTAGATCTAATTTTCCAAAATTCTAATTTTAAACCAACTTTAGACGTACGTTAAAATTCTAGTTCTAGCTTTCTAAAATTCTAATTTCAAATCAACTTTAGACGTGCATTAATATTCTAGGTTGCGTACCTTCACCCTTTGAGCCACTTTCTAAGCGACAAGTTGCTCTCATGGGTTGTACCACGCTTGTCTTGGCCTGACCCTCCAGGTTTGACATGGAACCGAAATGGACTTGATTTTGACCTGATTTTGTGGATTTGATTTGACGAAGTGTTGATGTTGAAAAAGCTCATTCCACCGATGCAGCTTTTGTATGGCACTTGAACATTTTTTAGATTTCCATTACATTTACAGGGGCCCGATGGTTGAGGGCATACCCCCGCGCGAAGCCTCGGATCGGCTGAACATCTACCAGGTCCGATTTGATGACCTATGGCGCAAGTACCAGACGTACTCCGGTGGAGAGGAGCTGTTCGGACTGGAGGTGACCGAATACCCAGAGATCCAGCGCATTCGTAAGGAACTCAACCTGCTCCAGAAGCTCTACCAGCTGTACAACATCGTCCTTGAAAAAGTGCGCAGCTACTACGACATTCCGTGGGTCGAGATCGACATCGACAAGATCAACGGAGAGCTGGTCGACTTTCAGAACAGGTACTTTACCAGTTGTCATGGTTGGAAGTGCATAAAAGAATTTGGATGAGTATTATGTATTTATTATTTATTTAGCACCATTATATAACTGGCAGAGCATTGATTTTTTATACTAAGCAATTCTACACGAAGGACTTGCTGCAGATCTCTGCAAACTATTTCAGAGGAGGCTTGGACCTGCACATACTGTCTTGCAGTGTTTAATGCAATGGCACTGATGATGATGATGATGATGTTGATGATGACAATGATGATGATGAGGATGACGACGAAGATGAAGACGAAGACTAAGATGATGATGATGACAATGATAATGATGATGATGACGAAGATGGTGGTGGTGGTGGTGGTAATGATGACGATGATGATGATGATGACAAAGACAAAGATGACGAAGATGATGATGATGACAATGATAAAGATGGTGGTGGCGGTGATGATGATGATGATGACAGTGTATCATTTACACGTCGGCAGGTGTCGCAAGCTACCGAAGGCTCTGAAGGAATGGCAAGCTTATGAAGATCTTCGCAAGACAATTGACGATTTCAACGAGACTTGTCCGCTGCTCGAACTGATGGCAAACAAAGCTATGCAGCCGCGCCACTGGGAGAGAATCGCAAAGATCACTGGTCACACGTTTGACGTTGAATCAGAGAACTTTCTCCTAAGGAACCTCATGGAAGCGCCTCTCCTGCCGAACAAAGAGGACATTGAAGTAATCTATTATGATCTGACGAACTTCACTTCTAACAAGAATAATAATAATAAAAACAACAATAATAATAATAATAACAACAAGAACAATAATAATAAATGATAATAATAACAATAAAAAAATTTGGAAACTACCTTTATCCATCAGCGCTTATCTGTAGGCGTCCAGCACTTTTATTCTGTCGCTTTTTGCAGCACATTTTCCACTGATAAAACCATCAGCAAAGACCAGTCATCCTAGAACAATGCTTCCTTTTTTTTTATATCAAGAGGAATTGTACATAAAATAATAGATATAAGATGATGATAACAATAATCATCTGTAGTGGATTAATAGCACTTGGTTCGGTTTCATCACAGAGTGGTTGCTGCATAACTGAAACTTCTGGAGATTATAAAGGAATCAGAAGAAACCTTTTCCAGTGTCTAGCAAACATAATTCAAAGCCATTGCCTTCTGTTGCACTCTGCTGTGCCAGAACTTGACTGGCTTTAGCTGTTACTTATGATTTTTTTAATATATCTGAACATTTCCTAAATCCTGAAGGATCAGTTCTACTTTGGATAAAAGTAATAATGGTAAATAAATACTGAGCTTCGACCAAGTAAGAAACTTTGTAAGTGTTGTATCGATGTTTGTGTGTTTTTTAGGATGTTTGCATATCAGCCACGAAAGAGAAAGACATTGAGGCGAAGCTGAAGGTCGTAATCAACGACTGGAGCGCTCAGAATTTCTGCTTTTCCAACTTCAAAACTCGTGGAGAACTTCTTCTTAAAGGTCAAAAGCAGTTTTAAAATCCCAGTCCAACCTTGTGACAACTGCTCTTAATAGAGGCACTTATGTTTGTATGTATGTATGCATGCATGTATGCATGTATGTGTGCTTGTATTTATGGATCTTAGGACTTATACAGTGCATCTCTAGAACCTCACAAAGGCTTGAAGCGTGGATTTGTGACAGTTCTTAAAAGGTGTGGCTTAGGATAAGCCGAGAATGTTTCTTGAAATATTAGTGGCGCCAGAGTTTGATTTTTCAGTGGAAGGATGAACAAAGAATAGCTTATGTTAGCTTACCTCACCTCATCTTTCCTTTCCTGAAATTAGGGGTTTGAATTCGGAGCCATTACGTGAAAGGATGTGGATCGCATTGTCAAGCTGGGCTGAATTTTGTGCATCATCTTTGAGCGGCTGCTTAAATGCAAAACTCAGTGCCATTGTTTTTCAGTGGCCAAAATTAACAGTTACTTCTGTCATTATTGTCTTTATCGTTGCTGTACTGTTGTTGTCAACGTGAGTGTTGTCTGTTGTCATTTTCAGAAATCGTAAACAACTGCTCGTTGTTTTTTAAAGTTGCTGTGTGAAAGATTAACTCAGTTATTTGGGAAGAAATGATTTAATGTGTGGTTTTTTAGCAGTTGATTGAGATGTTCATATAAAAATAAATCCAGTGTGTTTGAGAACAGTTGATCTTGATTTTTTTAAAGAAGTCTATTATCTGTATATAAAGACTTAACTCAGGTGTGTTGACGTTGTTCCTACAGGTGATACAACTAATGAATCAGTGGCACTGATGGAGGACAGTCTCATGATCCTTGGATCTCTTCTTAGCAACAGGTAACACCTGTTATTTACCTGAATTAATTAACTAATTAATTAATATGTCCTTGACAAAATGTGACAAAATGATGGAACACTGTCTGACCTTTCTTTGCGTTTATTTAGTTTATCCTCCTCAATTTGTCGTGTCTTACTTTTCAATTCATAAGTTCCTCGCCAATCCATAAATTAACAGTACTTATTACACCAGTTGTTTCATTTTCAGTGATACTATGGGGCCATGTCTCACTGATCTTTATCCTACCAGTACATAACTTACCATTTCTCACCTAACCAATCTGTACCTTATCAGGTTTCACATGACCAGGTATTACTTTAATTGTTCAGGTACAATGCTCCATTTAAGCCAAAGATTCAGGAGTGGGTGTCGAAGTTGACTGGGACAACAGAGATCATCGAGAATTGGCTCATCGTCCAGAACCTCTGGATCTATCTGGAAGCAGTCTTTGTGGGGGGAGACATAGCCAAACAATTGCCGCAGGTACCAGTGTCATCAACAAAACCCTCTGTCTTTCACATGCTTTTTTCTTTTTCTCTCCTCTCGGTCCTCTCTGTCTATATGTCTGTTTTTTCGTCATTCTTTGTGTTATTCTTTGTTACTTTGGACCCTCCTACTGGAACGGCCTTCCTTTAAACATTCGTTCTTTACCTCTTAGTTTAACTCAACATTCATTTCCTGTCCACCTTAAGATGCACTCGTTTAGATCATTAGATCACTTGTTTAGCCATGTGACCAGCGCTTTTGAGAGATGCTTGAAAGGTGCTGTATAAATGCATGTTACATTACATTATTCATGAAGATGGAAATGACAACAGCCGACTTCATTGGCTATTATCAATCCTCTTCCTCCACAGTCCAGGAACTCTGAACATAGTGTCAGCTATAACCTTTGAATGAAAATCCGTTGGTTGGGCTCTGAGTGTGTGCAAGAGTCTGCTTTGTTTTGAACGTTGTTTGCTAATTGACGAAATTTTTGTTCTTAACGAACTATACACTGTTGTGAAGTGCCTAAAAAGGTGCCATGTTAAGTGTCTAGATGCATGTGTACATTTTTTTATTTTGCATTTTTTTATGCATGCAAGGTCAGTAAATCTGAATTTGAGGCGTGAAGCAATTGTGAGTGAAGAACTTGCTCAGGGTCTCTGCACAGTAACCGTCTCAGGGGAGGCTCAAACCCATATTGTTCACGTTACCAGCCGAGCACTCTACCCAATCGACTACCATGCCCCACGTATGTACTTAAATGCATACGTGTGTACGTACATACATACAAGTGCATATGCATAAACAGAACTGAAAATGTTGCATGAGAGAACTGTGAGCAAAAGGGCTGAGCTGGCAGTTCTTTAATTGTTCGTGTGTTCAGAGTGTTCAATCAGATGTTTACAGTGCAAACCTGTCTATCCATTATTTGGTTCAGTTCAGTTCAGTTGACTGCATCTGATGTTGCAGGAAGCCAAGCGTTTTAGCAACATCGACAAGTCGTGGCAGAAGATAATGCAACGTGCACATGAAAATCCCAACATCGTCATATGCTGCATGGGAGACGACACCCTCGGACAACTTCTTCCACACCTCCTGGAACAGCTGGAACTCTGCCAGAAGTCGCTTACCGGATACCTGGAAAAGAAGCGGCTTCTGTTTCCGCGGTTCTTCTTTGTCTCTGATCCCGCCTTGCTGGAAATTCTGGGTCAGGCCAGCGACTCTCACACGATACAGGTCAGCCAGCATTGAAGCATGAAAGATTAGTTAAGTAATTAATTGGTAAGGTAACAGCAAGGCGAGGTAAGGTAAATTTGTATAGTGACTCTTCAAGAGAAAAACCTCAGAAGCACTTGTGACTTGATTGCAGAAACCCAGAATGGGTGCTAAGCACCTGCAGAAAAGGGGCAAGTTTGTCTTAGTTCTTCTATGCATTCATGTCATGTAATCATCTCTGGACTGGATCCAGTCGTTGATTTCTCTATGACATCCCTCCACAAATCTCGTTTCCCGGCCATCTCCTCAAGGGTCATTCTCCGTCTGCCCTCCGTTTTCCCATAGATAGTAACTCCGGCACCTTTCAGATCCTCTTCAAGGCAGTCTATCCATCTTCTTTTCGGTCTTCCCACTGCCCTCTTTCCGTCCGGTTTGTATTTAAAGATTTTCTTTGGATTACGGTTCTCCTCCATCCTCAGGATATGTCCTGCCCACTTCATTCTTCTTTTCTTAATCACATTGTTTATCAATGGTTGTTGTGTTCGTTGTCTAATACTGTCATTCGTTACATGGTCCTTATAGCTAACTCTTAGTATTCTTCTGAGCCATTTGTTTTCTGCTGCATTCAGTTTATTCTCCATTGTTCTTGTGATACTCCATGACTCACATCCATAGATTAGTACTGGGATCACGCATGTGTTGAGGATTTTTAGCTTTATCTCCAGTTTTATATCATGTCGTTTGAAGACCTTTTGTAACCTGTTAAAGGTTGACCCTGCAAGTGCTATTCTCCTTTTGATTTCTGTTTCAGATCCTCCCCCTGCTTTCATTTCACTTCCCAGATAGACAAACTTATTTATTACCTCAATTTCTTGTTCCTTAAACTTAACTATCGGCCCGTTGTATTCCTTTTTTGTTATTGGCATTATTTTAGTTTTGTTATAGTTAATTTTCAGTCCAAGTTTTCCACTTTGCTCACTGCTTAATGGTACCTTGAACAACTTTTTCTTAGTTGTCTGTTTGGCTCAACAACAAATTGTCATATTTGTTTTGCACATGGTTTACACATTCGTAAAGCCGCATAATACACAAAGTTACTATGCAACAATGTAACAACTAGAAAATGTAATGTAAAGATCCAGAAAAAAACTAATGTTATTCTTGAAGCAACTTAAGACCTATTTGTATTTTGTTGTGTGATCGCTCTGACCCACTCACACCTACAATTCCATGCTCAGTGGATGGAACATATGGTGTGTTAACAAATGCATTGCTTACTTCCTTACTTACTTACTACTTGCACATCAGTATGCTAATCCTAGATGCAGTAGAGAAAGGCCAAGAGTTACCACTTGAGGTCTTCCTCAAATCTTACTTTGGGCAAACTGTGTGTGCAGTGCATTTGATAAGCACTTCAGAGTTGCTTCATAATTGGCTGGTTGTATTGCGCTGTGTCGCTTCTAAGCTTGGAACTCCGTTTTACAGGCTCATCTGCTGAGCGTATTTGATAACACCAAAAAGGTGGTGTTTGACGATAAAGTCTATGACAAAATTCTGGCGATCACCTCGCAGGAAGGCGAAAACGTGCAGCTGAAGGAGCCCGTCATGGCAACGGTTCGTGTTTTAGTATTTCCATTTCTTTTCTGACCTTATCAAATCTCATCTAGTGGCTAACTCTTTATCAGATAGCTGTTGCATGAGGCAATGGCTAGTGGTGTTTTAGAGCCGCAAATCTTGTCACATTTTGGAGCTTATAATCTAGGGTAGGGCTTTCTGTGGTACCATGGCACAAACGCCGTAGATAGAGCGCTCAGCTTGTAATGTGGAGTGTACAGGTTCGAGCCTCCTCGAATCGGTTACTGTGTAAGGACCTTGAGCAAGTACTTCACTCACAATTGCTCAGTGCCATCAATTGATGCGATTAGATAGTGGCGCTTAATGAATGCAGAAATAATAATAATAATAACGTGTCAGATATGAGTTGATGGTGGAGTAAGACCTTGCCAATGGTCTGATCTTATAAGAAATTATGTAATGGCTTCTAAATCAGCATTATGAAATGCAGAAGGTTTCAGCTGATGGTGTGCCTAAACACAGCTTTAGAAAGAACACTGATTGCTACTTATGTGGCATTGATCTTGGTTTGTTCTTTTTTAGGGTAACGTCGAGACATGGTTGGGCGATCTGCTACGGATGACACGAGCTTCCATCCACGGAATCATTCGTCAGGCAGCCATCACAATAACCGATCCACAGTTTAAACTCCTCGAGTTTGAAAACTTGTTCCCAGCTCAGGTATCAGCACAACCAGCTATTCAGCCAGTCGATCTATCAAACCACAACCAGCAAACGATCAGTCAATGAGCCAATCAAGCAATCAGTTTTTGTTGAGTTTATACTCCAGAGATGCATACTGGACACACCATACTTGTGTCACAAAGCAGTATAATTTGGTACCGGCATAAGCTGGGAAGTAAACGGTAAGTCCTGCGATGCACTGGCCCCGTGTCCAGGACCTTGGGATTCATCCGTTGCCAGATCAAGGGCCAAGAAAAGGAGTTGAGCGCCTCCTCCACGTTCCTCGGAACGTGGGAGCTTTACTTTGTGTACATACATGCATATGGCTAACAAGTCACTTTGGTCTCTTTTCCAGGTTGGTCTTCTGGGTCTTCAGATGGTCTGGACTATGGACTCGGAGGCTGCGCTGCTCGCATCCCGCGGCGACCGTCGGGTGATGCAACTGACCAATCAGAAGTTCCTCGAAATACTGAATCAGCTCATCGACGTCACGACCCAGGAACTGACCCGTAATGAGAGGACAAAATTCGAGACTCTGATCACAATTCATGTCCACCAGAAAGACATTTTTGACGACCTTGTATGTCCCGCTGTGTTGTTTAAAACTTTGTAGTTGCTGGATGGAAATTTGTGTGTTATTCAGTATTCTGCTGTGATCCATCGGATCCTCTGCCTTCCAACTTCTGTCTTACAGTTATGGTTGGGATTCGGTAGTGTGGTTAGGATTAAAATCTTGACCATGCATCTAGAAAAGCCACTTCTTTGCCCTTCATTCCCTCTTTGTCCTCTTTTTATTATTTTATTATTAATTATAAATTAATGAATTAGTTACTAATTATTATTATTCTCTGCTGTTTGATTTTCTTTGACCGCTTCGTATCCCCATGCCGCATATGTACTCGCTCATCTACAGGGTAGTCAAACCATCCATTCTTTCTTTTGCGTATTGATCTGTTCCTTGAATCGAGATATCGTTTTGTATTTGTCAATTTATATACAGCTCCCTTACAGAAGAAACTACTCAGGGATGCTCAGTGCATGAACCAATGCAATTCTCTTCATCCATCCACATCCATCCATCCATTAAGCATTCATTCCCAGTTGACTCGTAGTAATCTATTCGGTTGAATTCTTCCTTAGGTACGTATGCACATTAAGTCACCCACTGATTTCGAGTGGCTGAAGCAGTCGCGGTTCTACTTCAAAGAGGATGAAGATAAGTGCGTTGTTTCCATCACGGATGTCGACTTTACCTACATGAACGAATACCTCGGCTGCACTGAGAGACTCGTCATCACGCCTCTGACTGACAGGTAAATCACACCTGTGACAGGTAAACTCACCTGTCATTATAGGTAAACTCACCCATCACTAAAGGTAAACTCACTTTTCACTAAAGGTAAACTCACCTTTCACTAAAGGTAAACTCACCTGTCAGTAAAGGTAAAGTCACCTGTCACTAAAGGTAAACTCACATGTTGCTAAAGGTAAACTCATGTGCTCATTCAGTCATACGATTGCTACTTCTGTTTGCTCTCTTTCCGTCCTTTCACTGAATGAATGGATGAATGCATTCCTCGCTGTCTGTCCTTTCAACACTCCCAGTGTTTCCAGTCTCACTGAATGAACGAACATTAACGAACATTAACAGGTCTTGCGTTGTATTTTATATCACCAGTGGAAAAGTGCTATACGTATAAAATTTTCACTTCTATGTATTACTTTACTAGTAAATTTTACATGTACTTACGTGCTTGTTTTGGCAGATTGCTTGACTTCATATTACATGTATGTTACGTTACATTTCTTTTTCAGGTGTTACATTACACTGGCCCAGGCGTTGGGTATGTCACTGGGTGGGGCTCCTGCCGGCCCGGCTGGCACAGGAAAGACAGAAACAGTGAAGGACATGGGCAGATGCCTCGGAAAGTTTGTCGTTGTCTTCAACTGCTCTGATCAGATGGACTACAGAGGACTTGGCCGAATCTACAAAGGTTGGACCTCGGTTTAACATGACTAATAGGAGCAAGTAAATAATGATGGTTTCCTCTTCAGTTGCAGCCAGCTGTAGTGGAGATGTTTGCTTATCTATCTGAACATTTACGTAGCACCCTTTAGGAAAAGGTGCCGCAAGGTCCTGAAATATTGACGGTTGCTTATTCACTTGCAACCAGTAGCAGTGAAGCAGTTTGTTTACCTATCTGAACATTTACATAACACCACATTACTCTTTCACAGGTCCTATCCTGGCACCCCTTCTTCCTCTTTTCTCTCTCTCTCTGCTCCAATCCCAAACACCACCCCCAGTAGCTGCCACGCTGTCTCTCCATTGGACTTTTGGATCTCAACCTGGAACTGAACCCTTTTGCCTATCGATTTTGTTTTGACTGAGCGCCTGCAAATACACTTGTCTCCATGATATAGCTTTCGTTGGGCGCTGTAGAGATCTTGGAATTACGATTACCATTACGATTACCCTTTAAGAAAAGGTGTTACAAGGTCCTGTACATGGGGCCAGTGCGTTTACTTCTCAGCTGATGATGTTATCAGATTATGCTGCTTGATGAAAGAGAAACTGAACAAGATTAGAAATTTTTATTTGTTCCTTTGTGCAGGTCTGGCTCAGTCTGGTTCGTGGGGTTGTTTTGACGAGTTCAACAGAATCGAGCTTCCGGTTCTTTCCGTTGCCGCCCAACAGATTGCGATCGTTCTTGCCTGCAAGAAGGAACGAAAGTCTCAGTTCATTTTTACTGATGGTGACACGGTTGATATGGACCCAGAATTTGGCATCTTCCTGACAATGGTGAGTTCTGTTCACTCATTAAACAAGATTCCATGTTCATTCAGCCCATAGTTGTGCCACTCGTGGGCCCTACAAACCTGGTTGCCAAAGATTACTTAATGACTTAATATTTACATTCAGTACTTTGCTTGTCTTAGTTTTATTTTTGTGTATCTATTGTAGTTTATGTATATCTGACAAGGAAAGAAAAGCCAGGTTGAGGTGGTATGGTCATGTGATGAGGAGAGAGGAGGAAAACTGCATTAAAAGAATTACGACAGCAGAGATTTACGCACACCGAAGTCTGCGACGACAAAAGAAGAGATGGGGAGACGATTCAGCAAGACCTAAAGCTCCTCACGCTGAAGAAAGATGACACTGGAGATGGAAACAAATGGAAAAGAAGGATTCGTGTGGCTGACCCCTCCCCTAGGAGGGATTAATTCCAGCCAGAATGAGAGAGAGAAAGATATATTATGGTTTATGCATAAATGTCTTAATATTTTAACCATTTATTTGTGTTTTAGAATCCAGGATATGCCGGTCGTCAGGAATTGCCAGAGAACTTGAAGATCAATTTCCGATCGGTGGCCATGATGGTTCCGGATCGAGCAATCATCATCCGAGTCAAGCTGGCCAGCTGCGGTTTCCAGCAAAACATTGCCCTTGCGAAAAAATTCTACACCCTTTACAAACTTTGTGAAGAGCAGCTTAGCAAGCAGGTCTGGCATGTTATTTTATCCCACAACTGGCCTAGCAATCAATCACAAGTCTATCAGTCAATCAATTTGTGTGTTTTTGTCTGGACTACGTTAAGGAAGTAAGTAAGTAAGTATTGCGTAATTTGTTAAAACGAGTTTGTTGATCAAAGTGGTCAGACAACAACAGCAAAACGATACAAATAGGTCTTAAGTCTCTTTACAAATTACACTACATTGCAGTTGTTTTTCTGGATGTTTACATTACATTTTCTAGTTATTACATTGTTTTGTTGTAATTTTTTGTCCCTCGTTAATTGTATTTATTGCTTGACTCTTTTGATGCTTGTACTGACAACTGACATTGTCAACAAATCTTGAAAGTAGCTCACTACTTATTACGCTGTGTATTATGTTTTTTACAATTACGGTTCCCTGTTTAGGTTCACTACGATTTTGGTCTGCGTAACATTCTGTCCGTACTGCGTACGCTTGGTGCGTCCAAGCGCGCAAAAAGCCCGGCAGATGGCGAGCCGACGATCGTGATGCGAGTCCTGCGTGATATGAATCTGTCGAAGCTGGTGGATGAGGATGAGCCTCTTTTCATGTCTCTGATTGAGGACCTCTTCCCGGGAATGACCCTCAACAAGGAAACATACCCTGAAATGGAGGCAGCCATTGAGCGTCAGGTTAGTGACTTTCTGGTTCAGTCAGTTGGTAAGTCTGTCTCAAACATCACCCACCGTAGCTGCTGTGCTGTCTCTCCGCCTGACTCTTGGATCTGGTTGCTTTCTGGTTCTTGAACCTTGACCTGGAACCGAACACTTTTGTTATCGATTTTGTTTTGGTTGAGCACCTGTGATTTAGCTGGTCCCATGACGTGGCTTTCGTTGGGCGCCATAGAAATCTTGGGATTACGATTACAGTAAGTCAGTCAATCAAGCAGTTGGTTAATTAGTTAATGAAATAATTTGGACGTTTCTGGTTCAGTTGATCCATCATCAAACATTGTAATTGTAATTATAAACTTGAGATTTATAAAGCGCCCAACGAAAGCTAAGTCTGGGACCCAGCTTATTCCCAGGTATTCAGTCAAAACAAAATTGATAGGTAAGAGGGTTAGAAATGGTTCCAGGTCAATATCCAGTAAGCGGGCAGGCAGTCAGGCAGTGACGGTGGATGGTGTTTGGAATCAGAATTGGTTAGTGGCCTTCTGGTTCATTCAATAAGGCAGTCAGTTAAAGAAGTGCTATAAAAGTTCTTGGATTATTATTAACCTGACCAACAGCTCAATTGACTGACTGATTGATTGTCTGATCTCCTTACTATATCACTTATTAGTTTAGAAAGTCAAATGGTTGTTGAATTTAAATTCCATTTTAGAGGTCTTGTCATTAGCCTGGGTTGCGAAAACAGTCAGCGTTAATGTCACTGTCATTTTGCAATTGTTAATTTGTTTTTTGTTGTTATTGCTTTATTTTAGGTGCGTGAGTTTGGGCTGATTCATCACTCTACATGGGTCCTGAAGCTGATCCAGCTGTACGAGACGCAGAGGGTTCGGCACGGAATGATGGCCCTTGGACCAAGCGGTGCTGGAAAGACGCAGTGCATTCGAGTCCTCATGAAGGCAATGACAGACTGTGGAGAGCCCCACAAGGAGATGCGAATGAATCCAAAGGCGATCACGGCTCCACAGATGTTTGGACGTCTTGATGTGGCTACGAATGATTGGACAGATGGAATATTCTCAACTCTGTGGAGGAAAACTCACAAGACTAAGAAGGTTCTTTAAAATTTAGTACATTTAGTACTCTGCCACTGCCTTTTAGTCGGGTAGTGCCAGTCCCAAGCCTGGATAAAGGAGGAGGGCGACGTCATTGGCCTTTGATGCCATAAGATGTCGTTAAAATTTGGAAATGCTACTGCTAGTACATTTTGTGCGTCCCCCATAGTGTATGTCTTGACACGTAATCATGAGCTTGAGACTTCTACAGTGCCCAATAAAAGCTAAGTCAGGGAACCAGGTTATTCGCAGGCGCTCAGTCAAAACTAAATCGATAGGCAGGAATGGTTTGGTTCCAGGTCAAGATTCAAGGCTGTGGTGGATGGTGTTTGGAAATGAACCGGAAAGTGAGATAAGGGGAAGAGGAAGTAAGTACAGTTCCTATACGAATAACACGTTTTACTTTTGCTGCTGCCCTCTGTAGGGTGACCACACGTGGTTGCTTTTGGACGGTCCAGTGGATGCCATCTGGATCGAAAACCTCAACTCTGTCCTTGACGATAACAAGACCCTGACCTTGGCCAACGGTGACCGTATTCCGATGGCACCCAACTGCAAGATCATCTTCGAGGTCCACAACATCGACAACGCATCGCCGGCAACAGTGTCGCGCAACGGAATGGTCTTCATGAGCAGCTCGGTCCTCGACTGGGACCCAATCATACGAGGTCTGTGACATCCTCAATGTTTTAGTGGGTGGTTGGTTGGATGGATGGATGGAGGAAGGAAGGCAGGGAGGGATGAATGAAGGAATGGTGAAATTCATGGAGGGATGGAGGGAAGGATGGAAGGAAAGAGGGAAATTTGGATGGATAGATGGATGGAGGCAGGGAAGAAAGAAGGGATGGTTAGAATGAGATATGGATGGATAGATGGATGGATGGGTGGGTGAATAAATGGGTGAATGGATTGGTGGGTATATGGATGGTACTATGTGCTACATAGCACATAGAGAGGTTCTGTAAAATCTGTAGCATGGTCCTGCTGTTTGTTTAGATTGCAGCTGATTACTTGAGGCCAATTAAGACATTTCATGTCTTCTGCTGCTTGCACAGGGTGGCTGTTGAAGAGGCCTCACAACAGTGAAACGATCTTTGGAACATTCGAAAAGATCTGGCCTGATCTGTATCGATACGTTGTCCAAGCCCTCAGCCCTAAGATGGATGTAAGTAAACATCTTTAAAACTGAATATCTGATCTGTAGTCTCAGATTTTGCCGTGGATTGTTTAGATTTACTGACTTTGCTTGCTTTAAAACAATCTGATTTGATCTAGTCGAATATTGGAAGACTTAATCTTATCTAGCCTGATATAATTTGGCCTAAGCAAAACTGGCTTAATCTGATCTAGTCAAATCTTATCCAGTCTAGTGTAATCTATTCTGTTCTAATCTGTTTTAGCCTTATTCTGTGTTAGATATTCTAGTCTGGTTTTATCCAATCTAGTCCAGTCTGATCTAGTGTATTCTATATTTGTGAATTATTGTATTTGCACTATAGAGTTCATTAGATTAAATTTTTATAAAGGTATATGATAGCTAAGCAAATAAATGATGTTAAAGAGACTGAAGAAAGAAGATACTGGAGATAGAAACAAATGGAAAAGAAGGATTCATGTGGCTGACCCCTCTCCTAGAACGATTAATTCCAGCGAGAAGGAAGGAAGGAAGGAAGGAAGAAGATATGATAGCTATGCAAATAAATTATGTTATGTTGTGTTACCTAGTCATACTTTGTTGTTTTAAATTGTGTTCAGCCATTGGTGCATGGAAGAATTGTAAGCATGATGTGTTGTCTGTCAATTTAACAGATCCTGGAGTGTATGTACGTGCGTCAGGCGCTGGATCTTCTGGAGGGACTGATTCCAGCGGCAGAGCAGGAGATGAGCGCTGTTCACCTGCAGAAGCTCATTGTCTTTGCTGTCATGTGGTCGCTCGGAGCCGTGCTTGAAATTGAAGATCGCAAGAAGGTTAGATACACACCTGTAGAAAGCTTCAAGGAACTGAGTATCTAGCTTCTTGTGTTTGATGTAATACATTTTTCTGTTTGAATGATTGTAATATCAACTGTTTCTCTTTTGTGGTGTTCAGTAAATGTCTAATCTAATCTAATCATTTAGTGCCTTAATCTTCTTACCTCACCTTCAGGAGTTGCCATCACCCATTTCAGTTTAGGCCTGACATATTTCTGTGCTTTTAAAAGATTCATTAAAGGGTGCTATATGAATGCTCAGGGACATACGGCGCTATAGGTATATCCGTTGTATCTCTGCGTTGATTTGGAACTCTTGTTTTCTTTTCCAGCTGGAAGATTTCCTTCAGCATCATCCAAGTCGCCTTCCACTGCCAGCAGCCTCTGGAGAGGACACCATCTTTGAGTATCTGGTTGACGAAAAAGGCCAGTGGCAGCACTGGCAGACAAGGGTTTGCATCACTTGCTACTCGGTTCTTTAAAGATACAGCTCTGTAACAATGTCAACCTGATATTCCGGTGGTTCCCTGCTGCGCTTTTGTCGATTTTGGCTGGATTTGTAGTTATATTTTTACTTATGTTTTTAACTGTCTTCAGAAATGACTGGATTGTGCATAATTTTCTGTCAACTTTACCAGTTTCTTTACTGGATTTGCAACAAGTTCGACCGCATTGCACCTTATTTCTCAAGATTTCAAGTTAATTTCGCAAGATTTGGGAACAGGTTAATCAGATTCATGGCTTCCTGAATTAGTTTTCCATGCAGAAGAAGTTGTTAGCTTATATCGTAATTGTAAGCTCGAGACTTCTACAGCACCCAGTGAAAGCTAAGTCACGGGAACCAGCTTATTCACAGGTGCTCAGACAAATCAAATCGATAGGCAGGAAGGGTTCAGTTCCAGGTCAAGATCCGAGAGTCAGGCATCCTGACAATGTGCATTGTTCATATTCGAGGTTTCTGAGTATGCATATCCAACGGACAGCATTCCTGATTACCTCGGGATCCTCGTGCCAAACGTGGACAATGTGAGGACAGAGTTCTTGATCGAAACAATTGCCAAGCAGTCCAAAGCTGTCCTGCTGATCGGAGAACAGGGCTCGGCCAAAACTGTCATCATCCAGGGTTACTGCAGCAAGTACGACCCAGAGATGCACATGTTCAAGAGCTTCAACTTTTCCAGTGCTTCAACACCGCTGATGTTCCAGGTACGTGTTGCCGAATTCGATCTCTGAGTATATTAATATTGAACATTTTTATTTTATGAAGCAAGGGACCATTTTTTTCTCTTTATTTGTATATCTATCACTCTCTGTGCTACGACTCTATGCTAATCTCATTCTGTCAGTTTCTACGGCCTTCTGCCCACCCATATGTTGAACTAATTTTTAAAGTAGCTTAAACCCGTGTCAGTTATAAATGAGTTAACTGCTGTTGGAATATTTCCAGTGAATTGAACTGGACTTCATCTCGTTCAATCTCATTCAGTTAAAGTGATTAACATAAATTAATTTTATTATGCATATTTAACAGTGAAATGTTTTGTTTAACAGCGAACTATTGAGAGTTACGTGGACAAGCGAATGGGAACAACTTATGGACCACCAGCAGGCAGGAAGATGACCGTCTTTGTTGATGACATCAACATGCCAGTTATAAACGAATGGGGTGATCAGGTAAATGCTTTCCGCATCTGCACATGTGGTACATGTAACATTTTACATGTGGGAAATTGTTATCATGGGTAAGGTAACGAACAAGAAATGATAAAGTAAAAGTAGGTATCCTCTAATAACCTAATCTATTCTTCTCTAAAGACTTATTTATTGCTTGGCACCAAAACAGACCCAACAACCTGGATTTTTCAGACTTGAATTAATTTAGCTCCATATGTGTCCCTGATGCAGCTTTTGTGTGGACCTGAGAAATTTTGGAAAGTTACATTTACCTTATCGTAACACACCAGGCATCAATCAATTTTTGCTTCAAGTAAAACCTTTGTAAAAATCATAAGCAATTGGAGAGGCCCATTTGAAATTCATTAGGTCAGAGGAACCAGAAGTTAAGCTACAATTTGGTTGCAAAGACATTCACATATACCACCGATAGTTATTGTGGGTACAGTCTGGGGTTAAACGATGGACAGCCAGTGGAGTGAGGTGACCATTTACCGTGTTTTATATTGGGAAATTTCTTTGGTTGGTCCATTCAGGGCCACAGTTGTCAGTTAGTCTCAGCAAAGAGCAGCCTCTCGAAATTATCAAGGTCACCTCAAAACATAGGTCCAGTTCTGATGGTCCAGGCAGTGGACTTGAAATGATTTATAGTTACTGTGGGCATAGTCTAGGGTTGGAAGATGCATAGCCACTCAAGTTGAAATGGTTTATTGACAGGTGACGAACGAGATAACACGTCAGATGATGGAGACGAAAGGCTTCTACAACCTGGAGAAGCCGGGTGAGTTCACCAACATAGTCGATATTCAGATGATGGGTGCAATGATCCATCCAGGCGGAGGTCGCAATGACATCCCCCAACGCCTCAAACGACATTTCAACATCTTCAACTGCACGCTGCCTTCAAACGCCTCCATTGACAAAATCTTCCGAACCATCGGCTGTGGCTATTTCATTTCAGTGAGTGGATCAGACAGTTTTTGCATTGTGTGTGACAGCCGTTTTGGCTGTGATGATGTAATGATGTCTATGGCTCCATTATATTAATGCACAAGGCATCTATTGAATAACTGTACATTTACAGCAACCTTTATTCGGACTCAACCTTACTACGGTGCTCTGTAAATTGTCTTGTCATTATTTTCCATCAGTTAAGTTGTAGTCAGAATCATAATCCATTGGTGAAGCTCAGTCAGAATCCAGTTACTTAGTGCGTAGTGTAGTGAACTGACCTTTTAACGGCTGTAGACACAACCTTGCATTGCTGTGCCACTTACAGCTTTAGCGACCAACAACACATTACACTGCTCAAAGTCAGTGCAATGCTCTTGAATAAGCTGGTGCCCTGCTCTAAGCTTTTAAGCAGTGCTTGAGAAATTTATGAGGTTACAGTTAAGATATGTAACAGAGGCACCACCTGTTGTGCTGGAGTTTGAGAGTTTCAGTTGCCTTTTCTTTGTGTTTCAGGAGCGTGGCTTCTCCGAGGACGTCACTCGTGTTGTTGATTGTCTTGTGCCAGCCACATGCAAACTCTGGCAGAAGACGAAAGTCAAGATGCTGCCAACGCCAGCCAAGTTCCACTACGTCTTCAACCTCCGAGATCTCAGTCGGATCTGGCAGGTAATTCTAACCATTACTGTTCTTTTACCTATCTAGCGTGTCTGTATTAACTAGCTTCGAAGGGGCAGTTCTTGTGTGTGGCTCTCTTACCATTAACATATTATTATTATTATTTCTGCTTTTCTAACTGCCACTCTCTAATGACTAAGCATCAGTCGATGGTATTGAGCAGCTGTTAATGAAGGTCTTGTTCGAGGTCCCTACACAGTAAAGTGTCTTGGGAGGCTCGTATCTGTTCTCTTTGCATTACAGGCCTATTACTCTAACCAGTCAGCTATCATATATATTAATGGTAAAGGTAAAGGTAACATATTTGTTTACATGCCTCTTAGAAATTCTGGGCTACACATGGCCTGGAGACAATCCCAGGATACAAACGGCTGGCAGCAATGCTCCAGAGAGGGGCACGCAATAGATGATGGTGATAATTGGAAACTGCTGAAAGTTTGGCACAGAGATTAAAGGATCTTTTGACGAACATACAACTACAGCCAATGACAAGACGGTATTTTCTAGTGACAGCGTAGTCTAATGATTTGTGTATCACGATGAAACAATTTGTAATGTACTGCGTCCAAATGCTACGCTTGATCAAGACTGAGTTGGTGGAGTCTATTTGTCGATTTTCAGGGCATGCTGAACACTGTGTCAGAGGTCGTCAAGGACTCGCAATCGCTCATGTCGCTATGGAAACACGAATGCTGTCGTGTCTTTGCCGACCGATTCACGACTCAAGAGGACAAAGACTGGTTTGAACAGACCATGAAGAAGGTGGTCTGTCTCTCGTGTTATGTGACACACCCTTAACATAACTACTGTGCCCCGATAGAGGGGCTCCATCTCATGTTATGTGACTCAACCTTAACATAACCGAAGAAGGTAGTCAGTCTCTTGTGTTATGCGACACCCTTACATGACTGCTTTGCCCCAACAAAGGGGCTGCATATAGGTTGCTTGTGCTTGTATGGAACATTGGATACCACAACAGGATGTGGTTTCACGTTCTGTGGCAGCTGTTCCTTTATGTTCAAAATTCAGTCACAGAAACGTAACTGATCAAACACCAGCTTACTTTTCTTCAAACTTGCTAGAAGATTTGTCCAGTTTTCTACTTTTTAAAATTCAGGCTATAAACCAAAACCTGGTTAGAAGATGATTTGTTATAACATGGATTCTGATTTAGTATGGTCAGTGACTTGAGTATAAACTTAATTCAGCTTCAAAACATGACCTCTTTACAGTTACAAACCAGTCCTTGATATGATTCCTAATGATTGCCTTATAAGGAGGCTGCAGTGTATAACATTTCCTGACATGTGGCTGTGTCTATGTACATGCGTGATTGTGCCCCTGTATCTATCTAGACACTTAATATAGCTCCTTTTAAGTACCTCATAGTAGTGCTACACTCACTAGACTAAGTGGTGTTAAAGTTCATAAAGAATAAAAATCATCTGTGAGCATGTAATGCATGTGTACCTGGAAAGGCACCACTGGCATGCATTTGCAGAGCCCAATCAACAGAGATTAATTACCTGATTACTCCTTTAGGTTGCTGAGGAGGAGTGTGGTGCAGAGCTTGCTGACAAAATGCACGAGGAACCGTACTTTGTGGATTTCCTGCGAGATGCCCCAGAGGCCACAGGTAACGCATTCGCTGTACCCTTCCTGCCTATCGATTTTGTTTTGACTGAGCGCCTGTGAATAAGCTGATTCCCACGACTTAGCTTTCATTGGGCACTGTAGAAATTTCGAGATTACGATTCACCAGAGGAGATTGTTCTCGGCGTCATTCCTCTAGAGATGACAAAAAGAAGTAGAAACTGCACCCATTCCATTATCTGCTACACTTCAGAAAATGAAGTAGCTAGGGTTAGGGGTAGGATTTTGAACACTTTTAGCAGCAGTTAATAGCTTTTAGTAACAGTTTTTAGCTCCTAACTGCAGTTACTAGCTCTTAGTAACTCTTAGTAGCAGTCAGTAGCTCTTAGTAGCACTAAGTGCTCTTAAAAGCAATTTTTAGCTCTTAATGGCACTTAGTTTTAGCTTTTCCTGACTGAAATATGTTTCTGTTTGCTGAGCGTGTAGAAGGTGCACAGAAAATACGTTCCTGTATAAGCAACGTTAGTGTTAGCTAGTAGTTATGTCCATCGCCGGCCTTTTCCTAGGTACTTACAGTTAGGATTATGATTACTTATCTTGCATTATATCGATGTTTTTGGGTGACCATAAAGGTGCTATATAAATGCCTGGTTACTTTTTAATTTTGTTTTCCAGGAGAGGAAGGTGAGGACGCGGACCTTGATGCTCCAAAGATCTACGAACCGGTGTCAAGTTTTGAGCAGTTATCCAGTCGGCTGGAGATGTTCCAGTCCCAGTACAACGAGGCAGTGAGGGGCGGCAAAATGGACCTGGTCTTCTTTAAGGTTAGTTTCTGCGATCATGGGGCATTCTTAACCAAAGTGAAGTTCCCGTGTTCCCTGTTCCATGTTCCCAAAGTTCCCTGGTCTTTTTATGGTTGTTTCTGCGATCATGGGGCATTCTTAACCAAAGTAAAGTTCCGTGTTCCCAAAGTTCCCTGGTCTTTTTATGGTTTGTTTCTGCGATCATGGGGCATTCTTAACCAAAGTAAAGTTCCCACGTCCCCTAGTGGAATGTAGGGAGGGGTGAACTCCAGGACGTTTGAGAGATGCTTGTAAGGTGCTATATAAATGCTTGTTACATTACATTACACTCATTTCTTTTTCTTAACGACCATTGGACAAATCCCGAAGTCCTCGATGCGTTCCCAGTGCATCACATAGTTGCTGTTTACTTCCCAGCTCACGTTGATACCAAATTCAGCTTGGTGACAGAGGCATGTATGTGCAGACAACTTGCCAGGGTCATTGCAGAGAGTCCACTTAGCAGGATTGAACCCAAAGTCGTTGGGTCACAAACCAAGCGCACTAACTAACTATACCACCTTATTTCATTGTATTTCAATATCAGATAATAATCTTACATTTTAAGATGATTGCCTATTTCAACTTAATACTTTTGTATCTGTTTAAACTTGTATAGTTAGTTATTTTAAAGACTTCAGCTATTTTGTAGGATGCGATGACCAACCTTGTCAAGATTTCACGCATCATTCGAACACCCAAAGGACATGCTCTGTTGGTTGGCGTTGGTGGCTCAGGGAAGCAGTCACTTACACGTCTGGCATCATTCATTGCTGGATATAAGACGTTTCAGGTCACGTTAACTAGGTTGGTGTGTTATGTTGACCTTGACTGAGGAGAATGAAATGTGATGTCCTGTAATGTAAGCTAGGTTTGGTAATCACGCATTCATTCTGTAACCCCATCAGAAGTTGTTCTTGCCTCGTATGACGACCGTGGTGCAAGGACTAGACATTCTTTCCTCAAATGTTGCGTGACTTGACAACAAATTGCCTGTTTTTTATGTAAATTATGTAGATTTGTGTAAATATAAAAAATATATAAATTTATGTAAATTTAAAAAATATATGAAATATGTAGTACAATACACACATTACATTACACCTTTTTCCCTCTGACTGATAGTCACGTGCAGAACACTTCTGAGAGATGCCTAGGAGGTGCTGTACGAATTTCTGTTACAAATTTTTTAGCATTACGTTACTGCATTGCAGTTACTATTACAGCATTACTTGTAAATGTGTAGGTCGTACAACGTGAGCAACCTGATGGAGGACCTGAAGTTCCTCTACCGCACGGCTGGTCTTGAGGGAAAAGGAGTCACGTTCATCTTCACGGACAATGAGATCAAGGATGAGGCATTCCTCGAATACATGAACAACGTTCTCAGCTCAGGAGAGGTCACTACTACTGCTACTGCTACTACTACTAGTAGTGCTGCTGCTGCTGTCAAGTGCTGTCTGTTTTGTTCGTACCTACCCTGAGACAGTTACTGTTCTGGAACCTTGAGCAAATGCTAGACTCACAATTGCTCAGTGCCATCGGTTTATGCTTAATCATTATATAGTGGTGCTTAATGAATGCAGAAATAATACACCTACCATAACCACCTCCACCACCACCACCACCACCACTAATGTGAAGTATTTTTTCGTAATTGACCGAATCAATTGTTTTTCTTTCTTTTATCCAGGTTTCAAATCTCTTTGCTCGAGATGAGATGGATGAGATCTTGCAGGAACTTGCGCCAGTAATGAAGAAGGAGTTCCCACGGCGACCACCATCCAATGAGAACCTTTACAACTTTTACATGACCCGTGTCAAGTGGAACCTCCACGTTGCACTCTGCTTCTCACCAGTAAGATGATTGTACCTGGGAAAAATTATGGGTACATGGTTATGCAACATGGGAAAAATTATGAGTACGTGGTTGTGCAACATGAGGAAAATGGATACATTTTTGGTGCAACATGGAAAAAATTATGAGTGCACGCTTGGTGCTACTAAAAAAAGTTAAAAACTGATTTTATTGAACAAATTTTATTGAGCACCCCTGCTTGTAAGCGTGACAGTTTTGTTCAAGATTTGACAATTGATGTGTCAATGGGTGAAATCTGTAGGAGAAAAGTATTTCCACTAACAGGAACCCAACTGGGGATCAGATATTGACTTTGAATTAGATTAATAATAATAATAATAATAAGACAATTTATATAGCGCCGTAGCACAGCCGAGGCAGAAGAAAAGGGCGCTGTACAAGAGTTAGACTAGATTCAGTCAGTTTAGAGATTAGATTAGATTCAATCAGTTTATGGATTAGATTCAGTCCATTTGAGGATCAGATATTGGCTTTGAATTAGATTAGATTAGACTAGATTCAATCATTTTGTTTCCATTTTGATCTGTAGGTTGGTGAGAAGTTTCGCAGTCGTTCGCTTAAGTTCCCTGGTCTCATCTCTGGTTGCACAATGGACTGGTTCCAGCGCTGGCCAAAGGACGCGCTCATTGCCGTCTCCAACCACTTCCTGGCCAATTACGACGTTGTCTGCACCAAAGAGGTCAAGGAGGCCGTTGTGCAAGTTATGGGAGAATTCCAGGTGAACAAACATCTGTGATTAGACGCAATCAGTGAATCAACTGATGTTTAACAGTGTATGGCACATTTACTGTATATTTTGTTAACAAGCTTTTTTCGTAGCTGTGTATCTCTGGAGGAAGTTCAACACAAGCATCGTGGTAATTATGGTGAAAGTGTCAAGTAGTGTAAAGTCACTGAGTGCAGCACAATTTGACTCATTGCTGAGCTCATTACTGAGCAAGGAATCGCCCACAATTCCTCGCTCAGTTA
The DNA here is from genome assembly GCA_964023275.1 of Norana najaformis. Lineage (NCBI taxonomy): Eukaryota > Metazoa > Annelida > Clitellata > Crassiclitellata > Hormogastridae > Norana > Norana najaformis. The sequence goes on from OZ029921.1 coordinate 1,668,865, forward strand.
ATATAGCGTGTCAACAAATGCATGACATACTTAGAGCATTTATTTAGCTTTACAAAAAATGCTCAGAATCTACTCTGCAACATCAGAACTTTTTATATGATGATGATGATGATGATTATTGTGGTGATGATTGTGATAATGTTGGGTATTAGTGGTGGGTGGTGGTGGTGGTGGTGATGAAAAGAATAGTGTAATCAGACAATGATCAATCAGTGTTGTTTCTTAGGACATGGTAGCTGAGACGTGCACCAAGTATTTCCAGCGCTACCGTCGCCAGGCGCACGTCACTCCCAAGTCATACCTGTCCTTCATAGGCGGGTACAAATCCATCTACGACTCCAAGCGTCGTGAGATCGGCCAACTGGCTGAGCGCATGAAAACTGGTCTCAAGAAACTCACTGAAGCGACTGAGTCAGTTAATGAACTGTCGAAGGAGCTTGTCATTAAAGAGAAGGAGCTTGATGTTGCATCGAAAAAGGCCGACGAGGTGTTGGCAGAGGTGACGAGCAGTGCCCAGGCGGCCGAAGCAGTCAAGGCTCAGGTTCAAAAGGTCAAGGACAAGGCTCAGAAGATTGTCGATGAGATTGCGGTTTGTCTTTTTTGTATAAAGTTTTATTTATCATAACACCTGGTTTCAGTGCTTTGCAAATCAAATAAGTAAGTATGAAATGAATCTCTTATTAAGTGCGCTAGAACCTCTTTATTTCGCTTCCTTTGAGGCTGTATCAGGTAGCATTTAAGTCAAGCAAAGCGGCACGGTGGTCTATCAGTAACACGTATGGTCAGTGATCATGCAGTTGTGGGTTCGACTCCATATGACAACCCTGGGCAAGTTGTTTGCACACACAGTGCTTCTGTTACCAAGCAGTATAATTTGGTACTGGCGTAAGCTGGGAAGTAAACATCAGTTCCTGCTATGCGCTGGCCCCACATCCAGGACCTTGGGATTCGTCCACTGCCAGCTCAAAGAAAAGGAAATGTGTGCCTCCCCTACATCTCACTTGTGGTATATGGGATACTTTACTTACATGTTCCTTCATGGAATGTAGGGATGTAGTGGAATGCTTTCTGCTCTTTGGCTCTTTAGCCAGCAAGGGACAAATCCCAAGGTCCTGGACAAGGGGGTCAGTGCACCACAGGACTTACCATTAAATCTTGCATAGGACATTTAAGATTGTCTTACATTGTTTTTCTTCTCTCCAGGTGGACAAAGTAAAGGCTGAGGCAAAACTGGAGGCTGCACGACCGGCCCTTGAAGAGGCTGAGGCTGCTCTTCAGACAATTAAGCCAGCCCACATTTCGACTGGTATAATTATGTCAATTTTAAATTTATTCACTAATAAAATAAAATTAAAATTTCTGTACTGAATAAAAATGTTACCTTAATGCTATTACCTTTTTACGTGTAATGTACAGCTTGGACTAGAAATCGGATGAGTTTCTCTGCAGATGTGTAAACAGTTCTGTTACCTTTCCCTTTGTGTTACCTTTTTACCTTTTCAGTTTTATTTTGCACAGTGCATAAACTAGCCTTCATTACAGAGATTTTGTATGGTAGAAACAGTGGGTGTGCTGTTGAATTGCCGTAGTCATGTTAGTGACTCTTACAGAAGATCCTTCAACCTTGGGGCAATGTTTTTGAGGAGCTTCTCGAAAGAGACGTTTACTTTTAGCCAACGTGGTGCCCTTTGCAGTGCATTTTGTTTTGCAGTCCGGTTGTTCAGTTGCTGTGGTCGTATTTGAGCCTCAGCCAGAGGATCTTTTTGAAACTCGGGACAATGCAACTGAGGAGTTTCTGACTTTCCTTTGTCTTGTGTCTTGCAGTGCGTAAACTGGCCAAGCCTCCGCACCTGATCATGCGCATCATGGACTGCGTCTGCCTTCTGTTTCAACGCCACTTGGAGCCAGTGACCCTCGACCCTGACCGACCAAACAGCTTCCGACCATCATGGTCTGATGCCCTCAAGGTTATGGCTGCCAGCAACTTCCTGCAGGCACTCCTCACTTTCCCCAAGGTAAGTGGAAAACCTTGTTTTTAAAGTGAAGGCATAGCATCTAGTCAAAGAGAACTATAAATAAGAACTGATGTTTGATGATGGGTGGCGACATGGTTTAATGTAGGACAACCTCATTTTATTCTGCCAGATATTTTGCCAGTATTTTCATGTAAATATTTATGTCATTGTTAAATAAATAATTCTTTATAGTATCTTCTTCCACTCAAAACTGAAAACACTCCTCTTCCACGAAGCCTGTTTTGATTCTTCCTCTTCCCCTTATCTCACTTTCTGGTTGAATTTCAGACACCATAAATCATGACCATCTGACTACCTGCCTGCCGGACCCTAGCATCTTAACCTGGAACCAAACCCTGCCTGCCTATCAATTTTGTTTTGACCGAGCGCCTGTACATAAGCTGGTCCTGTGACTTAGCTTTTGGTGGGTGCTGTAGAAATCTCAAGCTTGCGATTATGATTGCAATCTGTTTTATAACATTATGAAATGTGAAGAGCTTCCTCACTGCAGATGCATTGTGCATTATCCCATGGACCCATCAATCCATGTTGTTTAGCTCTATTTAAATTACTTTGATTTTTCTTAGGACACCATAAACGAGGAGACGGTTGAGCTGCTGCAGCCGTATCTTCAGATGGAAGACTACAACATCGAGACAGCAAAGAAGGTCTGTGGCGATGTGGCTGGCCTGGCATCCTGGACGCAGGCAATGGCCTATTTCTACAGCATCAACAAGGAGGTCTTGCCACTCAAGGTAACGAATGTTTAACTGCCTTCTGTAAAGGACCCAGAGTAGTTAAAGCTGAATTTAACTGATGCTGCTGATAGCGGATTATGTAAATACAGAAATAATACTACTAATAATAATAATAATTAAATAAATAAAGAAGCTATTGTGTTTCCCTAATCAAAACACTTCATTCCTGTTTAAGACCATCCACGGTACTTTCGTCAAGCTGGACACAAACAGTGACTAGCCATTCCACATCAAGCATTTCTGTCTAGTGTAGGCCGCTATTCTTTTGTCTTTTCTTTAAGAAAGACAATATCCTCTGAATAAAAAAGAATAAGAATATAAGTAAAATATTTGTCAGAAATAACATTTCTATGCCTTTGTGATATTTTTTCTGAGAGTTCATCCCTAGCTTGAGTAAAAATATAATAATAATAATGTTGACGATCATGATGATGATGATGATGATGATGATGATATGGCTATGCTGTATAAATTAGGTTAGAATGAATTTTTTCAGCTTTGTTTGCCTGACCTGTTGTTTTCTGTTTCTTCTAGGCAAATCTTGCTATCCAGGAGGCAAAGTATGAGGCCGCAATGAAGGATCTGAACCGGGCTCAAGCCCAGCTGGACGAGAAACAGCGGGAGTTGGATGTAGTCCAGGCGCTCTACGACCAAGCTATGAGGGAGAAACAGGTCTGACAATTAGCTGATCCTCTATTGTGCGTTCACGTAGCTATTTGGCTGGATGTGCTACAGTATACTACACCTAAACTGGCGTGGTTAGCCACACTGGTTAATGCATACATCTAGGAGCCTCTGAGCATGAGGCTGCTGATTCACATCCTGGTCTTGGCTAATTTTACAGATTTTAATCTCAGGCTAGCACCTTCTGTATAGGGGAACCTTGAATGGTGTGGCACCCAGTATGGGCAGTGATGAATAGTTTCACCCAATTAATTCATTGAAAAATGAGCAGGGTCGAGGCCTTTCTTCCTCAGCTCTTTTCAGCACCTCCTCATTTTTTATTTATGATACCGGCACTGTAGAAATCGTTAGATTAGATTAGATTAATTCATATCATAGGTCTTTTTTAATTCCAACTGATTTTAGTGTGAAAAATGTTATTTCCTGTAGGTGTTGGTGGATGATGCGAATGCCTGTCGGCGAAAGATGAACAACGCAACGGCGCTAATTGATGGTCTCTCGGGCGAAAAGATTCGCTGGACGGAGGCAAGCGACGGCTTCGAGGCCCAGATCGGCCGGCTCGTGGGAGACGTGTTGCTGGCCACTGGCTTCCTGTCCTACGCCGGACCATTCAACCAGGAGTTCCGCAACCACACGATGACCGTCTGGAAGAAGGAGCTGCTCCGGAACCACATCCCGTTCTCGGATGTCAGTGTAATCGTAATCGTAAACTCTAGATTTCTACAGCGCCCAACGAAAGCTAAGTTGCGGGAACCAGCTTATTCACAGTCAAAACAAAATCCATAGGCAAAAAGGGTTCAGTTCCAGGTCAAGATCCAAGTGTCAGGCAGGCAGAGGTGTACCAACCTCCTGTTTGAAATACCTGGCCTGTCCCAGGGATTGGATGACTGTTTAGTAGGTTAAGGAGTACCTGAACTTGATGATGGATTGATTTGTTGTTTTTGATTTGATTGACTGACTGCTTGATTGATTCTGTAGCTCATTTTCTTGCTCAGTTGATTTGTTCTTTCTTTCATGAAGTCTTCCATTTGGTCAGTCATTCGTAGGTTGATATGTGCAGTTGATCGATCATCAGATTGATGGATTGATTGCTGATTGATTGATTGGTTAACTGTGTGTCCTAGGATCTTAACATCATTTCGATGTTAGTTGACAACGCAACAATTAGCGAGTGGAACCTGCAGGGTTTACCAAATGACGAGCTATCGATACAGAACGGACTGATCGTGACAAAGGCCGCTCGCTACCCTCTGCTTATCGATCCCCAGGGTCAGGGCAAGGCCTGGATCAAGAACAGAGAACTCAACAATGAACTTCAGGTCTCCTCCACTTCAGTTACCAATAATTAATCAAAGCCGTTGCGTTAAGGTCGCTGATACTGTTGTGATTGTTATTAATTTAAGTTTAATTTTTCACGTAGTTTTAGGATTGTTGTGTTTTAATGAGGTCAGTTTTCATGGCTGAACTAAATTTGGGGTCATTGTCCCCAACTAAATATTAGAATTTGTATCAGTGTGTATTTGTTTATAATATATTATATTAGGAATTATATTTTTATGTTATGTATATTTATATTACAAATATATTACATATTTTATATATTATATATATTCTCTATTATATATATTATATATTCTGTATGTATTATATTTTTATTTAAAGTTTTATATTAGAAGTTGTGTTATACTGAAGCATGTTATAATGATACTAATGCACTAATAAGGATAGTAATTTATGATTAAATTTATGATTACTATTATTACTACTATTAGTAATCATCAATTTTATAAATAGTTCTATATTATTGTGGATGTTATCTTTGATGGATCTTACTAATGGCATACTACAATTATCGTTTACAGATAACTAACCTAAACCACAAGTACTTTCGTACCCACCTGGAGGATGCCCTTTCCCTCGGCCGGCCACTCCTCATCGAGGACATCCGTGAATATCTTGACCCGGCCCTTGACAACATCCTTGAGAAGAACTTCATCAAGTCCGGCAGCACATTCAAGGTCAAGGTCGGCGACAAGGAAGTGGACGTCATGTCCAGCTTCCGTCTCTACATCACCACGAAGCTTGGCAACCCAGCGTACACACCAGAGGTCAGCGCCAAGACGTCCATCATCGACTTCACCGTGACAATGAAGGGACTGGAAGATCAGCTGCTTGGTCTTGTTATACTCACCGAGAAGAAGGTACGAAAAAATTCTACTTTCGTTGCTTAACTTTGTGTGTACATACATATGTATATAATATATATGTATGTACATCTGTATATGTATGTATGAATGAATGTACATATGTATGTATGCATGTATGTATGTATGAATGAATGTACGTATGTATGTATTTATGTGTTTATGTATGTATTTATGTGTGTGTGTGTGTCAAGACCCACTTGAAAACTTCTGTTATTCCATTTTATTAAGTAATGTTTTGCTGTTTATCACACCATTTATGCTGTTACATATTTTTATGGTGTTCATTGCTGTTTAGTATTTTGTGTTGTTTACTAGTCTGTTTATTTAGTGACTATTTAGAGGTTTTTTACATCATTTTATGCTATTTATCAGATAGTTTGTGGTGTTTATAATGTGGTGTTTATTAAACGTTCTAAACTGTTTAGTAATTTATTACTGTTTATTGTGTGATTTTACATTGTTGTTGTGTGGGACTGAAGGAGCTGGAGGCAGAGAGAACGAAGCTGATGGAAGAGGTGACAGCCAACAAACGCAAGACGAAGGAACTTGAGGATAATCTCCTCTTCCGGCTGACCTCAACAGAGGGCTCACTGGTCGAAGATGAGTCGTTGATTCAGGTGCTCAAGGTTACCAAGGAAACAGCTCTTGAAGTGAATGAGAAGCTGGCCATTGCTGCGGAGACTGAGATTCGAATCAACAGCGCCAGGGAGGAATTTCGACCAGGCGAGTAGTGGAATATCGGGTTTTATGACAATTTTACAACCTGTCGTATGAACGCACCAACACTTCACCTCTTCAATTTCTGCACGGGTCTTTCACTCAGAACTGAAAACATTACTCTTCTACAAATCCTATCCTGATTCTTCCTCTTCCCCTAGTCTCACTTTTCGGTTCAATTCCAAACACCACCCACCATAGCCGTCCGACTGTCTGCTTGCCTGACTCTTGGATCTTAACCTGGAACCGAGCCCACCTTGCCTATCGATTTTGTTTTGACTCAGCGCCTGTGAAGAAGCTGGTTCCCAAGACTTGGCTTTTGTTGGGCTCTGTAGAAATCTTTAGGGTACAGTAATGATTACTATTATTTCTATTTATTAAGTGTCACTTAAACTGACTGACTGTCAGCTTTCATGCTGGCTGGTTGATTTGTTGCTTGATTGATTGATTGATTTATTTATTTGATTGATTGATTGATTGATTGATTTCTTTGTTGATTGCTTGACTGCAGTGGCAACCCGTGGCTCAGTTCTCTATTTCCTGATCGTGGAGATGAGCATGGTGAATGTCATGTATCAGACCTCCCTACGTCAATTCCTCCAGGTCTTTGACATCTCGATGGCCCGTTCGACCAAGTCTCCGATAACCGCAAAACGAATTCAGAACATCATCGAGTATCTGACGTTCTCAACTTTCAGTTACACGGTCCGTGGCCTTTATGAACAAGACAAGTTCCTCTTCACCATTCTCATGACGCTTAAGATTCAGATGCAGGCTAAGCTGATACGGCCAGAAGAATTCCAGTGCTTCATTAAAGGTTGGATCACATAAGTTGTCATCTAGGTAACATCATAATCGTTATTGTAAACTCAAAATTTCTAAAGTGATGCCTAAAAGCTAAGCACAGGCCACCAGCATATTCACGAGCGCTGCGTCAAGTCAGTGGGATGGTCCAAAGATGCCATGTCAAGAACCAAGTCCAGTTGCCAGAAGACCAGAAAGAGAAGGGGGAGAGGAGCTGTTGGGGGTGGGTTGTGTTGAGAGAAATGGGAAATGGGAAGGTGATGGATTCGATGTGTTAGGGTGAGATTTCATAATTTCCGGACTACAAGTCGCACCCTTATTTAGGACACTGTGACACAAATATGGCAAGTTTTGTCAAATCAGTGTATTAGTCATATAGGTATTCAAGTCAATCTCCTGTGTGTCAACGTTGAGTTGGAACACTTAATAACTGTTTGGCCAAATCCCCGATATATGTTTTAGATACACCATTACTTGGTAAAATTCTGCTGAAACTAAGTTTCTCTCACTTTCTATGCCTTTCGGTCATCTTTAGAAAATGACGTCAGATTGATATATTGCTGTGTGACCCTGTGCACATCACTAGTTTTCATAATGATATTAATAATATAAATACTATTATTATTATTATTAATAGAAATAATAATATAATAATAATAAGGATAATAATATAATAATAATAGTAATAATAGCAATTTTAATTATATTGCAACTTGGTAATGAAATGCTACTTGATTGGGCTCCAAAATGCAGCATTATAAGAAGATAAAATGTCTCTTTGCAGTCAGAATGCAGAACAAAGCACAGAGTTGGGCCTTGAAGACTTCATCACTAGTTAAACGTTTAATCACTTGTCTCTCCAGGTGGCGCTGCTCTGGACCTGAATGCTGTTGAGCCAAAGCCGAAAAAGTGGATCTCGGATATGACGTGGCTGAACCTAGTTGAACTGAGCAAACTCGGTCATTTTGCTCAGATTCTGTCGCAGGTCGCTCGCAACGACAAGGTACAGATGTATTCATGAACAGCGTATAGTAACTGTAATCCGAAATTCATATAGCACCGCTTCAGAAGAAACTAATCAGAGGCACTCTCTGTCCTAGGCTTAACGATGTTAGCTGTCAGTAAGAGCAGAACATTTTTCGATTAGTAAACATTGCTCAGATGACAAGGAATTATCGGTAGCAAGATGGCACACATGCACAGAGCCGTACCAACAGATTTCCAACTGAACAGAATTGTAATTGTACGCTCGAGATTTCTACAGCGCCCAACAAAACCAAAGTCGCTTGAACCAGGTTATTCGCAGCGTCCAGTCAATACAAAATTGATAGGCAGAAAGGGTTCGGTTCCAGGTCAAGATTCAAGAGTTAGGGAGGCAGACATTCAGATGGCTACTTTGGATGACGTCTGGAATTTAATCAAAAAGTGAGATAAGGGGAAGAAGAAGAACAGAATGATTTGCAGAAAAGAGACAAAGAAAGACCAAGGACCTATAGTGCTGTAGTTATTGAGCTATAGTGCTATAGCATGTTGCTATAACATAGTGCTATATGAAATTGTTTAACATACTTTACATTTGTTCTAGGGATGGAAGGACTGGTTTGATTCAGCTGCTCCAGAGGAGGCAACCATTCCAGATGGATACAGTTCAATGCTTGGCACCTTCCATCGTCTTCTGCTCATCCGCAGCTGGTGTCCGGATCGAACGGTGCCAATGGCCAAAATCTTCGTCTCTGAAGTCATGGGAAAACAGGTCAGCCAGATGGAATGACTCCATTGGTTGAGCTCTGTATGTATGTGGAAGCTCGCCAGTGGTGACTTTTCCAATGATCTGAGCATTGTTTGCTTACAGGCAAAGTTTTGTTCTTAATGAACTTTAAGACTACTTAGGATAGCGTATATAATGTTCTTGTGAGATGCTTGATTTGATAGATGCCAAATTAGGTCACTTACAATATTTGTTTACATTTCTCTGATCATTTTTTATTCCCGTTGTGCTTCCTATTCCTGTTTGTTTAAATGCCATAGACGGCTTTAGATGCAGCTTACCTTAAGGAATGCCTTAGATCTGTCAGATACTGTTATGTTATTGCTGCATTTATTAAGCATCACTGTCTAATTCCTAGGCATTAATCAATGGTGCTGAGCAGTTGTAAGTGAAGGTCTTGTTCCAGGTCCCTGCACAACTGCCGTCTCAGGGGAGGCTCGAACCTGTGCTCTCAGCATTATGAGGCAAACGCTTCGTCCTAAAATAGCCTTAAAAGGTGCTATATAAATAGCCAGATGCATATGTACTTCGGAGACGCTTTGGTAAAAGTCAGCTGGACGTAGATCCACTCCAGTTGGGCAGGTCCTGCGATGCACTGGCCCCGTGTCAAGGACCTTGGGATTTGTCCATCGCCAGCTCAAGGGCCTAAAGAAAAGGAGATGAGCGCCTCCCCTACGTCTCATTTGTGGGATATGGAATACTTTGCTTACTTTGCTTACAGTTGGGCATCTGTAATGCAGGAAATCTGTTCTTGTGCAGTTTGCGGAAGGTGTCGTCTTGGACATGGATGTGATGTGGAACGAAAGCAGTTCAAGAACTCCGCTCGTCTGCTTCCTTTCGATGGGATCTGATCCGACAGAAAATATTGAAAAGCTTTCCAAAGTCAAGGGAATAAGTGAGTCTATGATGGCCTGGTGGGTCACTTAACCAAGTCACCAGCTACCTGTCAACTTTCTTCTTCTGGTTCTCTGCCCTCAAGCAGGTTCAAACATCCGATGATGCCACTCGTGTCGTTGCTGAGCTTCTTCTTTCAGCCTGCTGTATCTGTCCGTCATCATCCAATCCAGCAGCATCTGTCTGGGTCTTCCTGTTGTCTTTACCTTTGAACGAACAGGCTGATGAATATCCTCTGTTCATCTCTCCATTCATTATCATTCGAGTTATCTATCCGTGAATGTGTCTGTTCGTCCATTTACACATTCATCCACTTTTCCATTGATGTATCTGTTTGTTCCTTACTGTTTTATAAGCCATTAATTCATTGATGACATAATTGATCAGTTAAGTTAGTAATTAATCATTAATTTCATTATTTTTTCATGGAAGAAACCAGGTTTCTTTGACATCACATAAATCATCAGAATCAGTCAAGTTGTTGATCATTTGTTAATTTGTTTCATCATTTATTCACTGTTTTATTTATTCCCTAGTGTCCTAGTTATTGCCACAGAATTCACTACAGTGTGGATCAATTATTTGTAGGGTATGGGGCCATTTCAATGGGCCAGGGCCAGGAGGTTCATGCCCGGCGCCTCATCTCTCAGTGCATGTCCGAAGGTGGCTGGGTCCTGCTGCAGAACTGCCACCTGTGCCTCGACTACATGGACGAACTGCTCGACACCATCTCTGCCACCGAGCCGATCCACGACTCGTTCAGGTGCTGGATCACGACTGAGGTCCACCCCAAGTTCCCGATCAACCTCCTTCAGACGTCGATCAAGTTCACTGCTGAGCCACCCCAGGGGGTGAAGCCCGGCCTCAAGAGGACCTATGGACTGATCTCACAGGACCAGCTGGACATCAGCAACATGCCACAGTGGAAGCCACTCCTCTACGTTGTTGCCTTCCTCCATACGACGGTTCAGGAGAGGAGGAAGTTCGGTCCAATTGGATGGAACATACCGTACGAGTTCAACCAGTCGGATTTCACGTCTACCGTTCAGTTCATACAGAACCACCTTGACGACATGGACATTAAGAAGGTCAGTTTATAATTGAATAGCTTAGTTCTCGTTTTAATCAGTTTTCTTCCCTCGATGAATAAATGCAAAGAGAACAGCAATACTTTTATTCATCTTTTTGTTATTGTTCTTGTAAGCAGAAAACTCCAAACCACTTCGATATGAAGAGGATCTGTGTGAGAAATAAACAGTTACCCAAATTTACCTAAGAAGTGAACAGCAAAGTAACCTAACCCAGAGAATAAGCATTGTTATTGCTGCCAAAAAACAAAACTAGCCTTACCAGGTCTTTTACACCCTCTTATGTTAAACTTTTGATTTCTAATTCAGTCCCTGGGAAATCAGTTTTTTCTGATTGCTGTTATTTTGATTAATACAGTGTTATCGTTCTGTCAAAAATGGCCTCAAATACTCAGTTTGAATCAGTAAATGACCTAACTTTGCCTTATGAATGAGCAGTTATCTTGCCTTACCTAAGAAATGAACCTTGCATACATACTTTACCTTACCTAGGAAATGAGCAGTAACCTTACCTTACCTAGGAGATGAGCATTTATCTTACCTTACCTTAGGAACGAAGAGCTAACCGTAGTTTACCTTTGCAGGGGGTGTCTTGGAACACAGTGAGGTACATGGTTGGTGAAGTGCAGTACGGCGGCCGTGTTACGGACGATTACGACAAACGACTGCTCAACACTTATGCCAAAGTCTGGTTTGGCGAGCAGATATTTGCTGACAACTTCCACTTTCACAATGGTATGTGCCCTTCTCAGACAGTCATGCTCAGTGGGCTTACATCTGGCCTGCGTTGCATGCTATTGACGACTGGTAGCCCGTTTTAGGCCCAATGAGCATGGATGTCAAGGTCCAGCCTTTTGTATGTTGCATGCGTTGCTTTTGCATTCTGTATTCAGCATATTTATTTTGGTGTATTTTGCGCCAGTTTAGGTCTGTTGGATGGCCGTGCTTCAGCAGTTTTTGGGAACCTATCAGTAATTTCTCTTATCTTGTAAGTTGAGGCTAATCTTGTGGTGTGGAGAAGTGTTGATCTGTCACCATTGTGTCCTGGTGCAGTTGTTTTCTCGTGAAAGTTGGGTTTTCACTGCACGACCACAATTTCACCCATTATCTGATTGATTTTCAGTGACATTTTAGTCTTCAGTGCAATTCAGTTTTTGGGGCAAGTTTAGTCTTTTCTGCAGTTTTAGTCTACAGTGCAGTTGATTTAATTAATTTAATCAGTGGTGCAGTTTGAGTCTTTGACTTCAAATTTTAATTTGAAATTTTATTTTTTAGTGCTGTTAAGCATTAAATGCTCTTAATAATTAATTAAATTTATATGTGTTAATGTATTAAGGTAACTTTGTGTTGTGATTCTTTGTCTAGGTTACAAGATTCCAAAATGCAAGACAGTGGACGAGTACAAGACATTTATTGACGGTCTGCCAATGGTTGACTCACCAGAAACCTTTGGCCTTCATTCCAACGCAGATATCACGTAAATAGTCATGTGCTTTGTTACTTTGTGCTTTGAAGAAGAAGGAGGAGGAGGCAAGAGATAGATAGATAGATAGAGAGTGAGAGAGAGAGAGAGAGAGAGAGAGAGAGAGAGAGAGAGAGAGAGAGAGAGAATACATCACAGTACAAGAAGGCATATCGTTTATCTGATGAATTTTGCATCTGGGCCAGGCCTCTCCAGCAGACTGTGATTTTTGACTGTGGCTGGACTTGAATTGACCATTGATTGATGCCTTGTGCATTATGACAGTGCTGCTGTAGCAATCATTAGATTAGATTAGATTAGGCATCAAGACAAAAGACCTTCATGCATTCAGTGACTGAGAGGTCCTTAAAATGCAGATTTTAATTTTTACTACAATTTCACTGGAAGCTCACTGATTGTTAAATGTAAATGTACATGTTTTTCTATATTGATTGTATGACCTCGACCCTGCTCATTTTTCAGTGAATTAATCTGGTAAGATCCTTCACCGCCACCCAGTTGAATGGGCACCATGCCAGTTAAGGTCCCCACGTATGGATCGTGGCATCCCAAGATTCAAATCTCTGAAATAAGCCACGACCAGGAGGCAAACCGGCATCCTTATTAGATTAGATTTATAAATTCTCTTTGTAATTCCTGTCAGGTAGCGGTGATGTTTATTTCATTCATTAATTCAGAGCATTTATATAGCACCCCTTCAAGTAGTATACCCAAAGGTGCTTCCAGCCCAGCTCCAGTATTGTGACTTGAGCTCCTTTCTCTCCTCCTCTCAGTGTTCTGCAGGTGCCTGAAGACTGTACCGTTTAACAGTGATTTTACTTTTTCGGGTCGGAAGCACCTCTATTGAGTTTATCTTCTAAGAGGCGCTTTATAAATCTCACAATTTCAATCCAGCAAAAGAGAACAGTTTTTGGCTGTTGGTGAAAAGTGTGATGCTGGATTGTAATTATTGTCCCCCTGGCGATCTCTCTCCAGGGGACACAGATTAAGAGGAACGCCATTCCACATAGTGGGTCCAACCACAGAGAAGGTGTGACGTTGCATTTCTGTTGTTTATTTGTTGGCTTTCATTTTGTGTGAACGTTAGATACCAGACGAACATGGCGAATGAGATGCTGGAGATGATCGTAAGCATCCAACCGAAGGACTCGGGCGGATCGGGAGGAGAGACAAGAGAGAGCGTCGTTTATCGACTTGCAGATGATATGCTCGAGAAACTGCCTTCGGACTTTGTCCCACACGAGGTAAGCAGAACTCTAATCATTGCATTATGTATACATGTCGTAATTGTAAGCGTAATCTTAATTCCGAGATTTCTACAGCACCCAAAGAAAGCCATGTCACAGGGACCAGCTTATTCACAGGTGCTTAGTCAAAACAAAATCGATAGGCAAGAAGGTTCAGTTCCAGGTCAAGATCCAGCAGTCAGGCAGAGAGACAGCATGTGTTTATGTATGTATGTCTTTATATATATATGTATCTATGCATGTGGGTGTGTTTGTGTTTTTGTATGTATGTATATGTGTATGTATCTATGTATGTAAGTATGTATGCATGTATGTGAACATTTATATAGCACCTTATAGTTCTACAAGTGCGACGTAAGTGACAGATTTTGCAAAGGTGATGCAGTTCTTGATATGTTGATAACTTGTGCCGTTGTTTGCTGTGCCAGGTGAAGGAGCGGTTGCGGAAGATGGGCCTGCTCCAGCCGCTCAACATCTTCCTTGGCCAGGAGATCGATCGGATGCGAAGGGTCGTCTCGTCTGTTCGCAACACCCTCAAGGATCTTAAGCTGGCCATTGATGGAACGATCATCATGTCGGAGAGTCTGCGTGATGCCCTCGACTGCATGTATGATGCCAGGATTCCCAATGCCTGGAAAAAGGTGAGTGGGCGCATTAAGGACTGTCTTGGCTCAGCAGGCTGTTTGCATCACTTTATGAGCACAGTGGGTTGGAACTGGGTAATGATAAGAGGTAATAACAGAGGTAAAAGTACTTTCACTTAAGAGGTACTGTATTATGTGTCTTGATGCATACTTGGGACATACATGCATGCATACATACATACATACATGCATGAATACACATGCATACATACATGCATACACATGCATACATACATACATGCATACTTAACATGAGGTGAGGTAATGACTGTATAGCTCATTGATAAATCGTAAGTGTTAATGATGACATATGCCTATGGTAATATGGTGATGAAGTTACTATCCAGGCCTTTGTAAAGTAATGGCAAGGTAAATCATTAGAGTTGGCCAACCTATGGATTTGACCTCTCAGAGTGTATTGAACTGACCAGTGAACTAAGTAACCTCTGAACTGACCTATATGAGCTGACCTTTGAACTGACCTACTTTCAGATATCCTGGGAGTCGGCCACGCTCGGCTTCTGGTTCACCGACCTTCTTGATCGCAACACCCAGTTCCACAGCTGGCTGTTCGAAGGTCGCCCCAACGTCTTCTGGATGACCGGGTTCTTCAACCCCCAGGGGTTCCTGACGGCCATGAGGCAGGAGATCACCCGGGCACACAAGGGGTGGGCGCTGGACGCCGTCGTGCTGGACAACGAAGTGACCAAGATGGTCAAGGAAGATGTGACCAGTGCACCGGCCGAGGGTAAATGCTTTTTTGGAATTGGATTAGACTGTGCTGAAGTTGATTAGATCGGATTGGACTACTGGTCGATTAGATTTGATGATTTGCTTTAGATTGGATTAGACTGATTTGGAGTTAATTGGATTGCTTTTGACTAGATGCTACGGTGGACACTAGTGGACTGGGAGCCCATGATTTGAAGAACAAGATTAGATTAGATTAGATTAGATTAGATTGGCATTAGATAAATACAAGCAGATGTTTAGAATAACTTGGATTCGGTTTCATTGGTGTGGATTTGACTCGATTGCTTTGCAGTAAGTTTGGGTGTAAGTAACTTTATTATCGAATATTTTAACATCTGTAACATATAATTTTAATTCTGTAATTTAAAGTTATTTTATTATGGCATTATTTTAATCTTTAACACAACGTATTGTTTTAAATATTTTTTCATATTTAATGGTGACTTTTAGATGAGATTGTTTATTGAAAGTTCTGTTTTTCGAAAGTGGGGAGTCCTAAACTCGGTTTTGTCTTTGTCTTTCTGTCAAGGTGCCTACATCCATGGTCTGTACCTAGATGGCGCCGGCTGGGACCGGCGTAACTCGCGTCTCATGGAACCTCCTCCGAAGGTCCTGTACACCCCGTTGCCAATTGTGCACGTCTATGCGATCAACTCGGACCGACGCAAGGGAAACAGTCTGTACGAGTGCCCAGTCTACAAGAAACCGAGGCGTACTGATTTGACCTACATATTCCCTCTGCTTCTCAAGACCTCGGCTAACCACGACCCAGACCACTGGATCCGCCGGGGAGTGGCACTCCTCTGTGACACAAAGTAAAAGGATTTTCCCTTCTGGCTGGACTTGAAGTGCTTCTGAGTACAACTGTTTGATGGGCGCTATATAAATTTATGCTATGCTACCTTATGCTGCCTTTTTGTGGAACACTTACGATAAATCTTTGATGATTTTAAGAGATTTTTGAGTTAGGATGTCAGAAACTTGTTGCAATTTCAATGTATCAACTGCTTCTTGTGTTATAGATGTTTAGAATGAGCTTTTTTGCAATCCTGAGAGAGAGAAAGAGAGAGAGAAAGAGAGAGAGAGAGAGAAGGAAAGAGAGAGAAGGAGAGAGAAAGAGAGAGAGAGAGAGAAAGAGAGAGAGAGAGAGAAAGAGACAGAGAGAGAGAAAGAGACAGAGAGAGAGAAAAAGAGAGAGAGAGAGAAAGAGACAGAGAGACCTGCACCTGTGATTCTGTTGGCTGTTCTGTGCATTATTTTTAGGTAAATGTTATCTTTGCACGATAGTGATTTATTAATTCAGTTTTACAATGGAGAGAGTTCACTGATACTGTGGTGTGATTGAAACCGTTGCCTTTTAGTCTACAGTTTGATTCCAATCCGTCTAATTACACTGTCCAGGCAACAATATATTTACTGTATAACTTGCTGTCTGATTGCAGTCTCCTAGGACAAAATTTAGAACTGTTTTTGAGCACTAATGGCAGTGACAGTCGTGCATAATAAGCCAACCATAGTATAACTCAAATTGCCTTAGCCTCTGTTTACATTGCCCCTTGCTCTACTTTTTACTTTACATTACTGCATTTCGTTGCTGGTGCCCTGTGCTGAACTTTAGAGTAACATTTTAGAAATTTTTCAGATTGTGATTACGATTGTTTTTGTGAGATTCTCAAGTGTTTCTGAATGAACTCTTTTAATCAGTGTGTAGAAATAAAGCTGTGGTCATTGTTGGAATTAATTAAATTTTTTGCATAATTATACTTAATTTATAGCATGTTATAGTGCAAGGATTCTACTTGGACTGTTTGCTGTTTTCTGGAATCTTGTGCCAGTATTGTGTTTTAGATATTTAAATGCATTTCATTCTCGTTATTATCTCTTCGTAAAACAGGTACACTGTATGTATGCGTGTGTGTGTGTAGCTGAACACGTGAAGAGTGTCTTATTGAACACGTGAAGAGTGTCTTATAGAACAAAGGAGAGATTGTTACTGAAACAGACGGCTTAGCTTTCGAGGGTGTCATTTGGTTGAATGCTTGTGAAGACTGACACAAACACTAACTTTTATGAGGATAGTCTCAGAAGTAAAGTAAAGTAGTTTCTCATATAATACCACAAGTGAGATGTAGGGGAGGCGCTTATTTAATTTTCTTTAGGCCCTTGAGCCGACAGTGGATGACTTCCAAATTCCCAATATTCTGGACACAGGACCAGCGCATCGCATGACTTGCCGTTAACCTTCCAGGTAGGTGGCAGCACAGTTTCGAAACAGTCCATTAGATCAACGGTGGTAAGACGACTTCCATACACGTGTTGACCACTCCTTTACATTCCTCCTTTATCCGTCTATCTGTCATCTGGAGTTGGTTCGGATTAGGCAGGTCGCACGTGTGCTGCATGCTGGTGCGAATAGACTTGGCGCCATTTCTAATTTAGTAAGCTTAGGTTCTCGGTTTGCATGTAATTATCCATCGTTTCCTGCCCATCCTACAGCCCACCTGGTCTCAGATTTCGGCGGGAGTCCGCCAAAGCCAGCTGCGTTTTGGCCCACTTATTACGTTTTAGTTTTCTGTTTGCATATAATTATATCTGTTCTAGGCTGCCCATCCCACAGCGCAGCTGCTCTCAGATTTCGGTTGCGTTATGGACCTGCTAACTTAAAATAGTTTTGTCGCGCTGTCGCAGATCTGGATGCCCGCCGATACCTTTTAATGGCATAATGCCAGAACCAGAGGGATATATCAGTGGCGGCTCCATGATTGTTTGCGTGGGGCAAGAGCATTTCCAAGGGGCGCCACATTCTCGCAGTCCTCCATGCACGGGTCTGGTCTGAGGGGCGCAGGCATATAACCAAAAGGGGCGCCTCTAGCTAAATCCGCCACTGGGATATATGTAAATGCAAATGTAAACCTCCGGATATTCTTAGCGCCACACAAAAGGCGCCTCAGGGAGACGAACTTACAAAGTGGCGCTAAAAGACTCATTGCAATGGGAGAAGCGAAACTATGTATGAGGAAGATGTGTACTTAGTGGGATAGTGTCAGCAGTAAAGTAAATTTTCGCACATGCCACAAGTGAGATGTAGGGGAGGCGCTCATTTAATTTTCTTTAGACCATTGAGCCGACAAGTTAAAGTAAGGTAATATAATCGAACAATTATGTAGTGGCTTCTAGTAGCAACGGTTTAATGAATAAAACAGATCATTTTAGCTAAACCAAAATCAATACCAGTATTGATGGAAAGTGAATGAGAATGTTATAGTCAAAATGAGAGGAGTCATTTGTCACAATTGTTGAGGTTTCTTTGAACTGCTGTCAAATACATTGTGTGGCATGGTATTCGATTGGCTTGAACGCGAAATTGATGCGCTGTCATTAAAATTCGGCGCCGAATAAATTATGTGCTGCATGTGACCTATATATACCCGGTATATATATGCCATATTTATGCCATATATATGTATATATATACCCGGTATATATAAGGGTGTGGTCACTAAGGTTGGAAAACACGAACTCAAGTGGTGTGATAGTTGAGGCAGAACGTTTGCTGTCTTCATCCCTTGAACTTGGGTGTGGTTAGTGAACCGTGACCCTCGAATGGGCCAACAAGCCACAAGACACATATGTCTGTTCTCAGGCGATTTGCATACAGTAGATAGGTCTTGAACTTGATGTGGGAATGTCAGTCCGAAGGTTGAACGAAGAAGAAGGGAGACGTCTGCGGCTTACTACTTACTGGGCGAATTGATAGAGTCTTCGCTCGGACGGTCTGCAGCGAGCTGAAGAAGAACTCGAGCGATTCGAAGCAGGATATTTGGTCGACTGGAGAAGCTAGGCCGTGACTGAAGCGATAGAAAGCCTGAGAGTGAAAAAGCGCTTAACATTCCAAGGCCTTCGTCTTGGTAAGTGTCGATATATATGTATACACATATCAAAGGGGTGCTATATAAATTTATCATATATATAGGCATAGTGTTAATTTCAAGCCCGTTTAAAGAGTATATGTATTTAGAATATAAGCGCTTGCGTGTACTTAATTGAAATTGAAGAGTCCATGCCTTAGTTGTACACACGGTTTCAAGCGCTAGAATTCTTGTCGTAATTAATATACGTAGATGTTATGTAGATACCGTTGACATTGATGAGATAATTACGTAGATATACTATTAACAGTGGGAAGGTTTCTGTATGAAGACAGTTGAATGCTTGACGCAGGTGTTATTTAGCGCCTCTTCAGGTATCTACTCAAAAGGGGGACCTCTTGCAAGAGCCACCCCTAGACCTATCGTCTGTTATAAGCGCATCCGAAAATAGTTTCTCATTTACTTATTCATTCATTCAGTTTCAATTACTTTAAATTTTTACTTGCTTCACAGCTTTTAAAATTTTATTTTCCAATCTCTGTTTTTGCAAGGCCGTGAAAGCAAATTGTTTATTCATGCATTAGTTAATATCGATATCAAGTATGTAGAGTGTATATGCGATCGTGTGTGTGCTTAATTGAAGAGTGTATGCCATGCACATATGTTGTGTAGATACAGTGAAATTGTTTATCCGCCTGAGATATATGGTAAAACTATTGAAAATATTAATTGAAGAGTCTAAGGCAAAGGGTTGCCACATAAATTGAATATATATGCGCTTGTGTGTGATTAATTGAAGAGTCTAAGCCTTACTTTTACACACGGTTTCAAACGCTTGAATGTCATGTAAATACCTTTGACATTGAGCGGTTAATTATTTAGCGCATCATCAGGTTATCTACTCAGAAGCGGGACATCAGAAAAGCGCCACATCTAGATCTACTAGTCCTAGACCTAGCGTCTATTATAAAAGTACCAGCGTAGCCGTGCCTAGTAGATTCGGTCAATAATTCATTTAAATAAAAACTTGATCAGTTGCATCAGTATCTACAGTTCTACACAATAACTGAAGAATAATGGCTGGTTGAACTGCATCCAAAAATAGTCGTTGCGGAATAGTTTTTCATTCACTTATTCACTCCGTCAGTTTTCAATGTCTTTCCATTTTTACTTCTTTCACAGCTTTTTTATTTTCCATTCTCGGTTAATTCTACTTTCTAAAAGTATTTTCTTTATTCTTTCGAACAGATGAGAGAAGATGGACACCATGCAAGAGTTGAAGTAGGTCATCCTCGCATTGGAATGAGGCCCGTGACCCACCAGAAATACAGCAGTAGTAAGTAACTCATAATTTTACAATATTTCCCCCTATATAAATGATTATATATGCGCTTGTGCTTAATTGAAGCGTCTAAGGCAAAGGGGTGCTATACAGAATTGAGTGTGTATAGAGGCCTAATGTAAATTTCAAGTTTGTGTAAAGGGTATGTGCATTTAGAGTATATATGCGCTTGTGTGTGCTTAAGTGAAGAGTCTAAAGCAAAGGGGTGCTACATAAATTGATTAAACTGTAATCCTAGTGTTAATTTCAAACTTGTTTTATAGGGTATGTGTATTTATAGAGTATATATGTGCTTGTGTGTGCTTAACCGAAGCATCTAAGTTTGGAATATAGGTGTGCATAATTTAAGTAAGGCAAAGGGGTGCTATATAAATCGATTAATAGAGGCCTAGTGTTAATTTAAAGCTTGATTAAAGCTTGTTTATGTGTGCTTAACTGAAGCGTATAAAGGCAAAGGGGTGCTATATAAATTGCTTATATATATCATAGCCCTAGTGTTAGAGTTTCTGTGTGCTTAGTTGAAGATTCTAAGGCAATGGGGTGCTACATGTATAAGCACTTGTGTGTGCTTACTTGAAGCATCTTATGCAAAGGGATGCTATATAAACATACCTAGTAGCGTCTACTGTGTTTTTGGATGCGCTGGTTGAACTGTATCCAAAAATAACCGTCGCATAATGGTTTTTCATTTATTTACTCAATCACGCAGTCAATTTTCAGTGCCTTTCCATTTTCTACAAGTATTTTTCTTCATTGCTTGCTCCTCCTCGTGTTGGAATAAGAATAACGTAGTAAATATTTATTTATCTAAGGCAAAATTTGAAGAAGAGTGATAAAAGTTATAGTTCTTCTAATAAATGTCTTCTTTGATAGGTTTCTGGTTCGGGTCTGCTGACTGCGTGTAACGACTCTGCGAAGCAGCAGAATTTGGCACCTGGCAAGTCCGCGATTCGTCAACTGAACGGATCAAGGGCCTAACAGGATAAATAAAGCAGCATAAACTAAGTAAGTTCCAAGGCCGCTCTCTCTCTCTCTGCCTCTCTGTGTCTAAGTCTTCATCTCTCTCTCTCTGTCTAAGTCTTGAAAGCCATCGACTGCGACGCAGTCGATGACCTTGAAAGACTTAGTTTATTTTGGCTCATTTTGGCTCGGCTCTCTCTCCCTCTTTCTCCTCCTCTTCCTCCCTCTCTCCTTGGCACTTTGCCAAGTCTCTCTCTCTCTCTTTCTCCCTCTCTCCCTCTTCCTCCCTCTCTCTTCGGCACCTTTGCCAAGGAGAGAGGGAGGAAGAGGAAGAGAGGAAGAAAGAGAGAGAGAGAGACTTGGCAAAGTGCCAAGGAGAGAGGGAGGAAGAGGAGGAGAAAGAGAGAGAGAGAGCCGAGCCAAAATAAACTAAGTCTTTCAAGGTCATCGACTGCGTCGCAGTCGATGGCTTTCAAGACTTAGACAGAGAGAGAGAGATGAAGACTTAGTTAGATAGACAAAGAGAGGCAGAGAGAGAGAGCGGCTTTGGAACTTACTTAGTTTATGCTGCTTCATCCTGTTTAGGCCCTTCTTGATCCGTTCAGTTGACGGACCCCAAGGTTCTGGACACGGGTGTCTCAGCTGATGAAGATCGTCACTCGACTAATTTCTCCATGTCCAAACCAATCTAGGTAGAGACATCAACATAACGCAAACGATTACAAAAGGAAACTCATAAAAGGAAAAAAGAAAGAGAGACGCAGGCTAGCAAGCAACATGCAGGCTAGCAATGAAATCAGTAGCAATGAAAGCAAGCAAGTTAGCAAACAGTAGCAGTTGAAGGAAGCAAGCCCAAGCAGTTGCAGCTGAAGTTCAAGCACTCTCTACTCACCACTCATCACTTAATCATTCTCTCTCTCTCGATAACGCAAACGATTATACATCTCTCTGTCTCTCATCTGTCTCTCCCTCTCTCTCCTCTCCCTCTCTCTCTCTCTCAAAGCAAAAAATCAGTAGCAGAGGAAACCTGCAGTGAAGCAAGCAAGCGGAAGGAATGAAGATCTTAAACTAAATGATACCTTACAAGAGCACCAATCAAGGTAGTTATCAACATAACGCAAACGATTATACATCTCTCTGTCTCTCCTCTCTCTCTCCTATCTCTGTCTCTCCTCTCTCTCTCCCTCCTCTCTTCTCTCTCTCTCTCAAAGCAAAAAATCAGTAGCAGAGGAAACATGCAGTGAAGCAAGCAAGCGGAAGGAATGAAGATGTAAACTAAACGATACCTTACAAGAGTACCAATCTAGGTAGACATCAACATAACGTAAACGATTATCTAGGTAGACATCAACATAACGTAAACGATTACACATATCGCCGTGGAAATAACACGCTGAATTTCTAAATAATCTGACATTTCGCGAATACAGTTTTACATGCGTAAAAGGAACCACTGAATGATATTCACATCGACTCAAAAACTACAAACAGAAGCAGTTGCAGCTGAAGTTCAAGCACTCTACTCTCTGACTCATGCACCACTCATCACTTAATCATTCTCTCTCTCTCTTTCTCTCTCTCTCTCTCTCGAAAAGCAAAAAAAAATCAGTAGCAGAGGAAACATGCAGTTGAAGCAAGCAAGCGGAAGGAATGAAGATCTTAAACTAAACGATACCTTACAAGAGCACCAATCTAGGTAGTTATCAACATAACGCAAACGATTATATACATCTCTCTGTCTCTGTCTCTCTGTCTCTCTCCCTCTCTCCTCTCTCTCTCTCGAAAAGCAAAAAAATCAGTAGCAGAGGAAACATGCAGTTGAAGCAAGCAAGCGGAATGAATGAAGATCTTAAACTAAACGATACCTTACAAGAGCACCAATCTAGTTAGACATCAACTTAACCCAAACGATTACACATTTCCTTCCTCTCTCTTCTCTCTTCCTCTCTCTTCTCTCTTCCTCTCTCTTCTCTCTTCCTCTCTCTTCCCCTCTCTCTCTCTCTTCCTCTCTCTTCCTCTCTCTCTCTCTTCCTCTCTCTCTCTCTTCCTCTCTCTCTCTCTTCCTCTCTCTCTCTCTTCCTCTCTCTCTCTCTTCCTCTCTTCCTCTCTCTCTCTTCCTCTCTCTCTTCCTCTCTCTTCCTCTCTCTCTTCCTCTCTCTTCCTCTCTCTTCCTCTCTCTCCCTCTCTCTCTCTCTCTCTTCCTCTCTCTCTCTTCCTCTCTCTCTCTCTCCTCTCTCTCTCTCCTCTCTCTCTCTCTTCCTCTCTCTCTCTCTTCCTCTCTCTCTCTCTCTTCCTCTCTCTCTCTCTCTCTTCCTCTCTCTCTCTCTCTTCCTCTCTCTCTCTCTCTCTTCCTCCTCTCTCTCTCTCTCTCTCTCTCTCTCTTCCTCTCTCTCTCTCTCTCAAAGCAAAAAATCAGTAGCAGAGGAAACATGCAGTTGAAGCAAGCAAGCGGAAGGAATGAAGATCTAAACTAAACGATACCTTACAAGAGTACCAATCTAGGTAGACATCAACATAACGCAAACGATTACACATATGACAATACACATATATGACAAACAGCTCTTAAAGGGAAAAAAGAAAGTAAGAAAGAGAGGCACAGAGCAAGCAAGCATGCAGACTAGCAATGAAATTAGCAGCAGATGAAGCAAGCAGCAGTTCAGGCAAGCAAACTTTCTCCAGATGCAAACCAATCTAGATAGACATCAACATAACGCAAACGATTACAAAAGGAAAGCTCATAAAAGGAAAAAAGAAAGGAAGAAAGAGAGACACAGAGCAAGCAAACACGCAGGCCAGCAATGAAATCAGTAGCAATGCAAGCAAGCAAGCAAGTTAGCAAACAGTAGCAGTTGAAGGAAGGAAGTAAGCAGTCGCAGCTGAAGTTCAAGCACTCTACAGGAACGAATCGAACGTAATTAGATAGACAGACAGACAGGCAGGCAAACAGGGAGGCAAACAGGCAGGCAGACAGACAGATTTCACTGACTCACTCACTAACTCAGTGACCGACTGACTCATGCACTCATCACTTACTCAATCATTGAGACTTGTATAAACAGCAGAGTGAGTGCCTCGAACCCTTAACCCCAAAGTCTTATACTGGCATCACTGCCCGCTTATCAAACCGATGCCAGGTTCCGACTTAGGTCACGGTCCGCAGGTTTCGCTCGGGTGGTTTGCATGTGGCTCTGCTTGGTCTGGGAATCCATGGGATACAAAGCTACGTCACGCCTGACCTCGTTTACATGTAATGCCATCTAACTTTGCTCCTAACAGGGCAACAATTCTTCTGTTAAATGTTTCTGTTCTTGTCTCTCACTCCCTCTCCATTTCCCTTAATTCCCACCATTTCTTCTTTTCTTCGCTTTTCTTCATTTTCTTCCTCTTTCTTTTGTTTGCTCTCTAAATCGATCTTCAATATTTTCAACTGGTCTCTTCTTTTTTCTTCCTATTCTCATCTCTTCCTCTTCTTTCTTGTTTATTAGATTACATCTCTTCATTCTCATCATCTTTGTTTTCTCCTTTTTCCATCTCGTTTTTCTTAAACTTCCTCCTCATCTTTTGACTATTTTAAAACCAGATAATGGATTGCTCAGACTCACTAGCATCTTTCTCTCTCTGTCTCTCTGTCTCTCTCTGTCTCTCTGTCTCTCTCTCTCATCAACAGCACAGAGCATACAGCTCATAAAAGGAAAAGAGAGAACAAATCAATTCTTATCAGTTTCGCCGTGGAAATGACACACTGAATTTCTAAAAAGTCTACTGACATTTAGCGAATACAATTTAACATGCGTCACATCGGCTCAAACTGTTTTTCACAGGGAGGGGCCAGAAAATTGCTTCTATTGTGGCGGCGCATATGGAATTTCCTGAAAATCTGATTCCTCTGTTCAAAATGCACAAATTGCCTCACCATACAGCTCATAATAAGGCAGAAAAAGGAAGAAGGAGAGATAAAGAGACCAGTTTCGCCGTGGAAATCTACTTTTCTGATATTCAGAGTCCTCCATAATTTTACAAACGAGATGCTGAATTTCTAAAAATGAATCAGTAGCAATGCAAGCAAGCACACAGGCTAGCAATGAAATCAGTAGCAATGGAAGCAAGCAAGCATGCAGGATAGCAATGAAGTCAGTAGCAATGCAAGCAACATGCAGGCAAGTAAGCACACAGGCTAGCAATGAAATCAGAAGCAATGCAAGCTACATGCAGGCTAGCCTTCCTATTCTCATCTCTTCCTCTTCTTTCTTTGTTTATTAGATTACATCTCTTCATTCTCATCATTTTTGTTTTCTCATTTTTCCATCTCGTTTTTCTTAAACTTATTCCTCCTATTCCTCTTCCTCCTCCTCATCTTTTGACTGTTTTAAAATCAGATAATGGATTGCTTAGACTCACTAGCATCTTCCAGTTCTTCCTCTATTGATGTCAGCTCCTCATTCAGCGTTTCTTCTTGTCACCGTTTCTACTTCTCATCCATTTCATGCTGAAGAAGTTGCAAGTGATGCTTGCGCTGCTGAAGCTGGATCTATAAAACACCAAACATCTCAAGAAATTGTAATCCCATGTGAATTAAGCAGCCTAGAGATAATAGCACTAGTTTTACATGATTAAGGATAGATTCTTCGTTCTGAGGATACAGCATGGCAAGCACAGTGAAGTTAAGCAATGTCAAGCATGGTTATCATGTGGATGGGAGAAGATCCATTGCAGAACAAGCCACCTATGCCAATCAACCACCATCCCCTGCAGTCGGTATAAGGGGAAGGATTCAGTTTAGTTTTTATTATTTATGCATTTATTGAGCAGCGCCATCTAATGACTAAAATCAATTGATTGGGCTAAGCAATTGCGAGTGAAGGACTTGCTCAAGGACCCTACAGCCTTAAAATGAAAACTTGCCTCTTCAGTTTAGAGCAAGGGATGGTCTCGGTGTGAGTTGCACCAATTGTCCGACTTACCTTACGAATTCTCCAACTCTTGGTGAATTCTTGCAATATCTGCGCTGGTCTTTCACTCAAAACTGAAAACTATTTCCTTTTAATTATTCGAATAAAACGCGTCTTTCAATATCAACTCAAAATCAATACAAATCCAAAGACACTGTGCTGCCCCCTTGCGCCCAAACCACAGATTGACGTACAAGTGTCTACACGTGTCAACAGTCGTACCTTGTATAACTCAAGAGGTCTGGAACGAGGAGGAGCGCTCAAACCAAACGGCCATCCACCAAATGTCTGTTTTCAAACGATTTGAATATCGTAAACGAGTCTTGATTGAGTGTAGTCAGCAAACCGTGACCGTTTTTAACAAGTGTGAAGTGAACAAAAGAGCGTTCAAGTCAATCGGCCAGATAATTACCTGCCTGTTTTCAAACGGTTTGTGTACTGTAGATGGGTCATGCGTGGTCAGCGAACCGAGACGGTGTGTAAAAGATGTGGAGCGAAAAGGAGGAGTGCTCGGTCCAATCGGCCAGCGTGCCAATAGACTTTTCAAACGATATGTATAAGACAGACGGGTCTTGAACTTAAGTGTGGTCAGTAACCGTGACCGCGTTTAACAGATGTGGAGTGAGGAGCGCTTAAACTAATCGGCCATGATGAAGCCAAAAATGGCACAAATACTATTAAAATTACCTTAAGCATACACGCGCATCCTTATTATACAGCCTTCGTGCTATCTTGAGCATACTAGGGCAGGTGACCAGTGCTCTCCCTCGCCGGCTGATCTTCTTACTGATAGTTCTGCTGTTATTTAGCTAATATAATAGAAATAAATGCATGAACACAAGCTAAAGGATGGATAACTAAATAATTCTACCAACATATAGGGAATAAAATTTAAAATGCGTAACAACATCCATTATTTAAAGGCATTTGCTTCTTATTAATTGTTTTACTCAGTATTTTACTGTCACCTTTTTTGTAATCCATGATGTAAATAGGTGACCTTAGTAGCGGAACTGTTTGTTCCTTTTAGGTCAGCCCATTGGCACCACTGTATGTGACAGACTTTAATTGTGCTTGTTAATTATTTTTTGGTTGTCAATAAAAATATCTCTCTCTCTCTCTCTCTCTCTCACGTAAGGCCCACATGCTACTTTCAAACCATCAGTCACCGTCTCATTGAAGTAACTGTATTAAAAATGTTTTATCTTCCATCTTCTACTTTTTATCTTTTATCTTTTCCATCTTCTAGTTCGTGTTATGTCACTAGGGCATAAGGCCTAACAGATAAAATAATAAATTCTTACCAGTTTCGCCGTGGAAATCGAATTTTCTGATATTCGGAGTCCTCAACGAGGTAATAGAAGAACTAGAGGAAGTGCTGCCGTGTATTGGGATTACGGCAGCGGAAGTGACGTATCGCTAGGCCATCTGTTAGACGGGTCACCTGTCAACAACGCATCTGCCAAGGCAATTAGGATGTGGAATTTGGCCAAATTTATAAGAAAAATCTTTGTCTCCAGCCCCACTGAATTTTGTTTGTTATTTCTAATTCGCGTATGGGACGCTAATTTTGTGTTTTCGTTACGTAGGTGGAATAACTGAGCCTACGTTAACATGTTCTCAGGCGCCTCTGTGCGTGAGGATGCCGGTTCATGGACAGATCGTGGCTTTTTCACAGATTTTAATCTCGGGCTAGCACGGCCTGATACCCTTTTAAACGGGCAGCGTGATGAAGGATCTCTCCCGATAAATGGGTTGCTGCCATACTTGCATCTTATGTTCGGAGAACAAGGTCACAACTTCCAAAGGGCTACCCTGCGAAGACTTAGTGTAAATGAAAAGCATTCAAAGTTGCTTTGTGCAGAGATGGCTGCTTCCACATGTACCATAAGCAAAATCAGCTAGTGGTTCCACGAACCAGTGCTGAGCAAATAAGTAAGTGCTTGTGTTGTATAAAGAAGGTAAGCAGTATAGCACATCAAAACAACTTCAAATTTTCATTCTAAATTGTCTTCCTAGAACTATTCAGTCCAGTCTGTTGAGAAAGAGGAGTGAATCCAGGAAGCTTCTGCCATCTTCAAGATGACCATCCACTGTCGATCCAGCACACTCAAGCATTTCTCAAATTGGCTTTTTTCAGGACCACCAATATTTGAAAAGGAAACAAAACCTCTGTCTGTGTGCCTGGCTTGTTGTAATGTTTCTGTTGTTACCCTGTTGTGCATCTAGTGTTTTTGATGTTGTGCTTTTATTGCTGTGCATGTGTCTGGGAAGTGGGTGGGTGGGTGGGTAGGCAATCCCAAAATTTTATTTCAAAACTGGACAAAAAGGATTGAAACAGGAGATAAAATGTTGAAAACTTTAATTAATATGGCATTTTGCGGTGAAATAACTCTCGTCAGTATAACGTTTTCGGCAGTGAAAAACAAGAAGCAGTGTATTTCAGTTTGTATCATTTTATCAAATTATTCTTATTGCGCAACTTCTCATAAAAGACTCGCATCAAATATAAGTCCCAGACAAGATTTATCATAATCCACATGTGCGTCCACCTCTTAGTACGCAGCAAAGTGGGTTACTGTAGCATATGACTCAAATCCTGGGGCATCAGCTTATTAGCTTTTCCAATCATCTTCTCTAGCCAGTGTAGACAGTACTGTCAGTGGTATGATGCGGGGCATGGTAGCTGATTGGTTAGAGTGCTCGGCTTGTAACTTGAAGGTTACAGATCCGAGCCTCCCCTCAAACGATTAATGTGTAGGGACCTTCACTCACAACTGCTCTGAGCCTCAGATTTAGATTAACTGACCTTGCACACATAATGAAAGCAAAATAACAACAACTTGATGCTTGTTAAAACAAAACCGCAGACCAGACAATGGCTGCAGAAAGGTAACTACATTCCTAAATGTTTCCTGTGAGAAAATTCTATTCGTCATTCGAGTAGTTTTCTGTTTTCATGTCGTTGAGACCGAGAATTTCGTTCTGTTCAAATGATCGTATGTACCTCTCGATAGTCATTTCTGGATCGTCGTCGGGTGCGTAGATATTCTAGATAAAAAAATCCAAGATAAGTAAAACAAATGTCAGCCAAACCTCTGAGACTGTCAGCATGTTTCTACGTGTGAAGCGGTCAGCAGTACTTGCAAGAGAGAACTGCACAAGTTGTTGCACAGGCATTTTAACATATAGTTTTTTATTGCACCATTAGGCTGTTTTATAAGGTTGCACTGCAATGAGGCCGGAAGGTGGTGGTGTAGTGGCCTCGTAACCGGAGGGTCGCGGGTTCGAATCTACCTCAAGCCACATAACAGTATTTTATTGCAATTGTACAGCAGAAGTAACAAGAGCACAGGAACAGCGCAACAGAAGCTAGGTAAAAAGTACTGGCTTATGTTTAATCTAATGAATTCTGTAGAGCCGTTTTCATAATGTGCAAAGCATCACTCGATAGTCGCTTGAAGTGAAACCGCAGAAAAAATCATAATCCGTGACAGAAGCTGGTTGAAAACCAAATGTTTCGAGAAACCACAAAGCAGGCTATGGTATGGTATCAAGCAGAAATGAACAAGTCTTAACTTCACATCTGAATGACATTAAAATAACTGACAGAAAGCAGAGAACTGGGCAGTGAATTCCATAGCTTTGGACCAGCCACCACGGCCTTATACAAGACCCAGTCTCATTTCTTAATTAACAGTAAATCATGTATAACATCAATTTTTACATAGTTTTGCATGACGGAGCTCATACAGTGACTTTAAACACTTTCCAGTTGACAGTTTGGTTTGATTCAATTTGATCCAGTTTGGACAGATACAATTCCAAACATTATCCACCGTAGCTGTCTGCCTGCCTGCCTGACTCTTGACCTGAAACTGAACCCTTCCTGCCTATCGACTCTGTTTTGACTGAGCGCCGGTGAATAAGCTGGTTCCCAACACTTAGCTTTCACTGGGCGCCGTAGAAACCTTGAGCTTATGATTGTGATTTGGTCAAAATTACTAAGCCACTGTAGGGGCCTTAAAAACAGACTTTGTAATTGGAAACTTGTCGTCACCTGCATGTAACTGTTTCCTGCTGGATCGTCGAGAATGAGATGAACGTCCAACCTTTCTCCTGTGATAACCTGTATTTAAGAGAGCCAATTATCATCTAAAATAATGTAATAATTAAACTAGAAGATAATTTACCTAGAAATTTCACAAGTTACTGAGCAGTCGCAACAAATGACGTTGTATAAACACACCACTCTTAAAGACTTCAAAACAGAACTGAATGTGACCAATAAAAAATCTGTGCTATAAAAAATCAAATCATACATATTGCCAAGTTTTTAAAATCTCCGTCATGTGAAAGTCATTAGAAGACTAGAAAAAGTTCTCTGATCTATTTGAATTTGACCCTGCTTCTCCAACAGATCATGATTTTGGAATGTGATTTTACTAGAAGCGACCATCAACTGACCGATGCATTGGGCATTAAGATAACAGCACTATAGAAGTCAGAAGTCATCAGATTAGATCAGAGGTCACTGCAACATAAATATAAATGATCTGACATAACCTTACTGCTGACCTTATTTAACTGACGGCAGAACTCATTCATTTTCGCTCGGATGCCATCCTGCGAACTGTCGCCGGATATGAATGGATTCTTACCCTCCAACTGCAAACACACAAGCAAACTCACAGGGCAACAAAAATTCTTAGCAGTTACAAATCGAGCAGTCCTCTAAACTTATTCGAAGAGGCAGTATAAACCAAAACACCAAACAAATTAATAACTACTGTGAAACATAAGTCATCGCATATAAAATGATTGATAATGTATGCAAATGTCACAGAATTAAAAAAAGATGAATAAAATACTTCAATTAACCAAGAAAAACAAACAGAATATTTCATTCAGACAAAACTCTCTTATTTTTAATCCTTACCACTTCATTCTACATTAAATATTGGTTCATAATTATCAACTACTTCTGCAAACGAAGCCAGCTGTAGAAGACGCACAAACCTGTTCCCTGATCTGCGTCAGTAGACCCTCAACTGTTGTGAATTTTCCTCCAAGTGTTCCTTCAACCAGCTCCAGGTCAAGTTCCGGAACCCGGACGCCACATGTGTCCGACTGTCAACCACCACCAATCAAATAAATCTTAATAATTAATATTTTTAAGACTATCAACAAAATTAACCTAAAATTCACTGTAATTTCACTTTTAGGATCCATAGCAAGTTCTGTGTTTATTGTGAGGCTGCATAATAGACGTATGTTGTGTATGTATGTCTGTATGTATGTCTGCATGTATTTGTCTGTATATATATATATATATATGCCTGTATAGAAGCCTGTATGTCTGTATAGATGTCTGAATGTATGTATGTCTGTAAGCTTTATCCTCATCAAAGGCTGCATAAATGTCCAATTACATTACACAGACAACACATTTACATTTACGCTAACCTTGAGAATGTCGCGACTGAGATCCTTGACATCTGTCAGGTGAAGCGTGATCCTCTGTCCCAGATCCTCAATTCCACAGCCACCTTTGACCTCGCAGTCTCGATGTCCGCAGGCCTCACAATTCGTCGCCATGATCACCACCTGTTTGAAAAACGGTATATCTACAACATTTTCAAACAAAAAATCTTAAAAATTGTCAACTTACGTAACAAAAAAATACAAAAACAGATCACTGGTAAAATAATCAAAGAAATTTTGTAAATTTTAAAATACTAAAAACCCCTGCTTGCAATTTCAAATGATAACAGCCTCAGAATATTCATTCCATCTACAAATTCCCGCTGGTGACAACAGAAATATTTTGTCCACTGAGTAACATAATACTAAAAACAACCAACAAGCGTCAAAATCATCAATAAACAGGACAAATAACTCTGCATAAAACACGGTCTGTTATACCATGAATTCTGCTACAACCCAAACTCAGCTAAGCTATGAAAATAACCTCACTGTAGTACAACCTTATAGTATTGTTCTTGAACCAGCTCCCAACGATTTTGTTATAAAGCATTTACGGCTTAAAGTTAACAAAAAACCCATAGCTTCAATAATAGTAATAAATATAATTTAATAAAAACAATATTGAAAATGTCAAAAAGATCCTCCTACCAACAACTTTAATAAAAGTAATAAATAGAATAATTTAATTTAATAAAAACAATATTGAAATGTCAAAAAGATACTCCTACCAACAACTTTAATAAAAGTAATAATTTAATTTAATTTAATAAAAACAATATTGAAATGTCAAAAAGATACTCCTACCAACAACTTTAATAAAAGTAATAATTTAATTTAATATAATAAAAACAATATTGAAAATGTCAAAAAGATCCTCCTACCGACTAGCTTCATGTTTGTGCTACAAGGAGAATTGCAGTTTGGACAATTTGCTGAAAACGACAGCACCTGAAACCCAGAAAAACATCTGCCTATCACACAGTAGCGGGACGATCGCCATAAACTAATCATGCATTAACAAAGCAGTGATATGTGCATCAAGTAACACAACATGTGTTAAGGATTTTGATAAAGGTCTTTTACAGCATCCCTCGAAAACCCATGGATCAGGATTCAATTCAATGTTCATTTATCGAAACCGTTCAAACAAACAAATAACAAATATTGAAACCATTAAATAAAAAAATAAAATATATATCATAGTTATATAAAAATATACAAATATGATAAATAGCCATGTTGGCCTAAAATGCACTACACTAAGTGTGTTAAGACATACATACCTACATACATGCATACATGCATATATACATACATATTAGATGACGTCACAGATCTTGACGGATTATGTCCAATGGACTGTGATTTAAAAATGCAGAAATGCTTAGAAGCGACCATCAATTGATGCCTTGTGCATTCTGATAACACTGCAACAGAAGCCTCCAGCTCATATTAGATCAGACAACGTACAACGGAATGTCTGAACCTAATCTAACGACTTCTG
This sequence comes from Norana najaformis, assembly GCA_964023275.1. Taxonomy (NCBI): domain Eukaryota; kingdom Metazoa; phylum Annelida; class Clitellata; order Crassiclitellata; family Hormogastridae; genus Norana; species Norana najaformis. Next base: position 1,702,041 of record OZ029921.1, read on the forward strand.
TAGCGCCATTATAAGATGCACAAGGCATCAATCAAAGGTCATCTTAAGTGAAACTGTAGCCCAAGTCACACTCGGCTGGAGAAGCCCGATTGAAGCCCAAACTTCAATCGGGCTTGTCCAGCACTTCACTTTATGAGTAAGCAACTGGCCAATCAGATTCTGAATCATACACGCTCCTAAAAAATATCCTGGTTAAATTAAATTGCAATCGACAAACCTCATCTTTGAGCCTAGGGTTTGATTCTCCACTTGTAGCTGATGCCTCTCCACTCACTTCCGTTTCATCCTCAGCCTATAAAACAAGTTATTCACTCCTTGATACCACTCCCAAAGACAGTGGATATAAAGGATATAAACTATTATATAGGAGATAACTAGATATATAAATAATAAAATTAATAAATAAATATAAATATAATAAACAAATATATATAAACAATTCATTTAAGCCTGTATCAAATCGAGCATTAATGTTCAAATGAAATCATTCAGAAAGTAACTGGGTCATCTGTAAGGTCAAGGAAGGTCAGTTAAGTTCGTTACCACGACACCAATGTCGATGTCCTGCTGGTGTGTGCGGACGTAATGGGCCTCGATCAGATGCTCATCCTTGTGTGGAGCATGTGGATTTTCGACAAAACTGCTTCCGGTTGGATCGTTGATGATCTGGAAAGACAGCAGAAGAAGCCAGAGAAAAATAAATTTATAGCAAAGGGAACAGATATTTATTGAGTTGTAAAAATTAAGTATCAACTTAGTTCAGTTTTGAAACGACTAAATAAAAAAAATTGATGCAGGTCAGAAGGTCAAGCAAAAGGGTCAGTAGGTCAAGCAAAAGGGTCAGTAGGTCAAGCAAAAGGGTCAGTAGGTCAAGCAAAAGGGTCAGTAGGTCAAGCAAAAGGGTCAGTAGGTCAACAAAAAGCGTCTGCTGGACTTGCACTGAATCATACAGAAATTCTAAACAGCAGGATTTTGACATTAGAATTTTTCAAGATAAAGAAGTAAATTAAAATAAATTAAAATAATTATGATAACCTGTGTGGTTTTTGGAGTCGGGGACCAAGGTATTGGTTCTATGGGAACACGGGGATCCACAAGCGGATCAATTCTGGCAACAATTTTTAAAACCCAAAGCAAAATTTTGAGTTAAATTATTATATTGAAATTAACAAGATAACAGTCTTACTTCAACAGTTATATCACTGCATCATATTAAGTGATAACAACATACAGTTGCATATATTTACATAAAAATTTACATATATTAACATAAAATTAAAATAAATTTACGTACAATCGTAAATGGTTTCTGTAGCTCTTTTAGCAGCTGCAGTTTCTCAATGAATTTGTCAATTTTTTCTGCATTTTCCGGATCAATTTCCTATGTTAAAGCACAAAATGGGAATCTGATGATTCAAAATGGCAATAAAATAATTATATCAAAAGTTTATACACAGAAATTGTGCATTAAATAATAAGTTTCCAGATTTTAGATCACAGACACACTAATTTATTGCAATAACTAATAAAATGGTGCAGTATTTATTTATTATTTACAATGGGCAAAGTAAAGTAATCTCGTTTAAGAGAGGCTAACCCTAACCCTCTTTCAACAATTACCCAGATTTGAAGTCCTGGGTTTTCAGTAGAAATCCCTAAAGCTTTCCTTAAAAACTGTTCTCTTGCAAGTGAATGAGTGACTGAATGGATGAATGCTACAGTTACCTTTCGTTCCTTTTGCATTAACTGGAGGCCATAAACGACCGAATCGAGTAAACCCTCAACTGTATTCACCTCTGCACAACACAAAAAGAAGCTGTTTCCAAACGAGTTACATAAATTCATGTTACGTACATATACTGGACATACCTATACGCACTGGAGGCTCCTTAAAACACACTTCATTATTACACAAATTCTGATATAATACGGTTGGGATCCAAAATTAATTCACCAATGAAAAAACAGGCGGTTCTTGAAATGTCTCCCAAAGACTATATGGAGTTTCTGATGTATTTAAATGTAAATGAACATATGTTTCTATAGTGATTGTATGGCTCATTTTTCAGTGAATTAATTAGGTGAGATCCTTCACCACTGCGCCCCGTTTAAATGGGCGCCATGCCATTTAAGGTCCTCACGTACGGACCGTGCTAGCCCGAGATTTATATCTCTGGCATAAGCCATGACTATTTACAGCACCTTTTAAGAACTTCTCAAAGTGCTTCTCGCTGACCTTACTGAAGTTTTAAAGAACGAGATGTTTGTCTGTAAATGAAGGATTTAGCGTAGGCCACTTTGGTTAGCAGATTTCTTAACAGATCAGAAAGAATAAAAATCTGTTCTTGCCTCCTTTCTTGGTCGGAATCTGTTCGAACTCGAGTTCTGGAATGGCAAACGACGCGTAGTCTGACTTCACAACTTGTCGGTTCAAATCCTAAAAGAAAAAGAAAACCAGTCTCTAATTGCTAGTCAATCAGTCAACCACGAGGTATGGGGTTCAAAACCCTATACAGCAGAATGATGTTGCAAGATGTCTGGTCCTCTTGAGTCTCGTAGTGAAGTCATAAAGCAAGTCAGTGTATTTACTTACAGTGGGAAGACGAGGGGAAGAGGTAGAGAGGACTTGTCACTTGTGCTCATTTGCTGATACAAAGAAAAACCGAGTGGGTAACAATTCACACCCATGGGCTTAGCTTAGAGAAAGCTCTTCTTTTTCCCTTAGACACGCTTATATTATGTTAGTGAAAAACTTTTGCATACCTTCACATCAGTCACGTAAACCACTAAATTCTTCAAAGTGTGACTCTTTTAAAATGGAATTTTTTTTAGTAAAACTGCTCACAAACTGGAAAATAAATCTATACTAAGTTACAACACGGAATGTTTTTTCGCTTTATGCATTAATTTTCAGTCAGTATGATATTTTGTATCTACATGCAAAATGTTATAAGAACTTTGTTCAAGAGATGCTCAGCATATAAAATAACGTGTCGGGTTTCTCAGCTCACTGCTCTAATAATGTTCAATATATTTGGTTATAAATTAAGTAAAGTTCGAAATGCCTGTGCATACCTCAGTTTTTCTAACTGAAAGCGTATACTGGACTCCTTTCTCCTGGATCTTTCCACCGGACTGGGTACTCCGATCCGAGTACCCACAGCTATCGCACTGGAACGATGAAATGATCACCTCTCGGAAAAACGGTATCTTGGTCAGAAGAAGACGGGTTACTCCCTGACAGCAACAACTCAGATTTAATTATTCTGCAGTAAATACATACACAAATAATACTCTAATACCATCACACAATATGACCTTCAACCTGTGACAATGAATAATTTACCAAAACAGTTCAAACCTGTTCGTAGCAGTGAAGGCAAAGGCTTTCTATCTCCGTCACTTCATCCACGTCCTCGGGATTCAAATCAGGGAATAGCACGCACGGCTTGTCACCATTGCTAACACCCTCTGACATTATCTCAATTTTTACCAGATCGGACTAAAAATCTAGAAACAAAAGTTCTATAAAATTGTTTTTGTGCGCCTTTTTCTCGAGTTTTCTACCAACACGCTTTTCTGTACAGCCTGCGAAATCGGAAGTGGATTTATAGATTTAAGCCATAGATATATCTATGATTTAAGCAGGCCCCTGAATGACGTCATATGCTAAAGGGCTGCCATCTTGCAAGTAGACGGAGTCAAAGCGTTCTTGTACTGTATTACTTCGTTGGTATTAGTGTAGAAAAAACGTGCGAAACGAGTTTCATCGATGGCCACACACATTTACCGACTCACTGGCCAGCGGTGAAACCAAGACTACAAAACAAGAACAAACATGGGGTACGAAAACGAAAAGGGAAATGAAAGGGTAAAAAGGGGGAAATAAGGGGAAGAAGAAACAGAAGTCAGTGACACCAAAACACAAACATCATTCGAGATATGGTTCAGTGTGGTGACAGAGGTTCACAACTAAATTAATGTCATTATTCTCTATCAATCATTTGACACGGTTCCTGGGAAAACCGTCACAAAGTCGGAAAAATCACAATGCAAGGTATCAACTCTGATGGCCATTGTGCAGAAAATCAGCTCAAAATAGCAATGTGCGTAATTTTCACGGAGATGCACAATATATCAATCAAAAATCTCAGATAAAACTTCGGTTACCGAACTTATTTTGCGTGTGAAAATCTATTTAACTTACACCGAACACCTATTTTTTAAGTAAGGTAGAGAGAGAGAGAGAGAGAGAGAGAGAGAGAGAGAGAGAGAGAGAGAGAGAGAGAGAGAGAGAGAGAGAGAGACAGACAGACAGACAGACAGACAGACAGACAGAGACAGACAGACAGACAGAGAGATCAGGAAAGTAAGTCATTAGGAAAGTTAGTGTGCATGTGAGAATGTGAGTGAATGAGTAAGCAAGTGTATCTGCTATAGTAAGTAAGATGAGGAGTTTGATCTTGTTAAGCTAGACTTCATTACTGTGAGCTGAGTTAACGGATCAGATAAATTTAATAAATGGAAATTAAATCAGTAGGTCGGCTAGTGTTCTGTTTTTTAAAACTCAGCCACATGTGGCCTACTTCGTAATTGGCTGCACAAACATAAACTTAAGCGGCATTTGAATGTATCTTAGGCCTTACACAGACGTCAAAACCAACAACATGACCGAGAGAAAACCAGACAGACAGAAAGACAGCCAGTCAGACAGACACACACTTTCACACAGCTCGATCTACGACTTAGAAAAATATGCAAAACTGGAGTGACTAATTGTGAGTTTTTTAAAACGACCCAACGCCACTATTTTTAGCCGATGTACCTGATCCTGTAAACGGTCAGTTTGGTTCGTTTGGGCGGGGGGTTAATAGTTAATACCCTAATCACAAAAGTAGAAAATGCCAGACAGACAACATACTGGAGACTTTCATCAATGACATACTGTGTATTAAAGCTAGTTAACATTATCTACAGAGATTACGAAGTTCATACCTAGGATAGCCCCTGCCTCTTTGAGCACATGATTACCATTACATGACCCAGTGTATTTCTGCAGTTTCCATACTGACAGAAATGCAATGTAAAAACGAGCCCTACGCAATATGCATTTGAACATTTATATTGCGCCTTCGTGGCCTGTCAAAGGCAGTGTCAGTGAAACTGACGTCAACTTCAAGAACTGGCCAAGAAATTTGACATGATTTAGTAGACTGGACTTTCATCAAATAATTACGAAACGTCTCGCAGCATGATCACTCATTCAACATCAAATTCTGCTGGTCATTTCGAACTCCACATTCTCTTCAGTTTCAAATCTAACTTCGTTGGCAACATTTCTATGAACATTTTCGCAGTATACATTCCTAACACTGTTTTTTTCTGAAGCACTGCTGTACACATGATATTTCCTCTGCCGTGGGCGTAGCAAAGTACTCACGACTGAGAGGCGATATTTTAGGCGTTTCAGTCACAGAGCTTCAGCTAAACACACACCAACCAAGCCCAACTTCTGCTGGTATTTGTTCAACAAAGTTTCGAGCTCGTCTAAACGATCTCCAAGAATCTAATTAGATCGTCCAGTTAGGACGTCCGCACGAAGGGGAGGTGTCACCCAACTGCGGACAAGAAGAAGGGGCTTATGCTAAAATGTGTGCATCAGCTTTGGTATATACTGTGATATCAGCACGTTATACACAAAAAACACAAACTTGAGGCAAACGGAAGACAGTCTGTACTGTGCTGGATCTAACTGGGGTCCCTTTGCTGGAGGCGGTGGTATCAAAATGCCCCACTATGTAGCACGGTCAGCCCTGCATGATCAACAGAGTGGCCTAATCTGTAAAGCTGAATTCGTCAAATTAACTTTTCCTGAAATGTCTGACCAATACAGCTCATTTCTGCATCACGTTGTTCGAATGAATGCATCTGATTGCAAACTGGTTTTTAGGAGATTTTAAATAAATTGCAGTCACGATAACAGCCATCAGCTGACCATCCAGCAAATTAGGTGACTGCTGCTTAGTGCAACCGTTGCAGAAAACACATAGTTCAGTGCAACTGTTGTTGCAGAAACAACGGCAACAGTTGTTCAATTTCCAAACGATGTCTTCAGACATGCAGCTTCTGTCTCATCTTTGGTGAATCAGCGAACGGCGACAACAAGTTCAGCGAATTCAAGGGATCTTCGAAATCCTGCAGGCTCGTTTCATCCCATTTAGGCGAAAACCACGACACAAACTCCTCCATCAGTTCGTCACCAAACTGATTCTTCAAGTCATCTTCACCATCCTCGATGCTCGTCGAAGTCTGAGTCAGAAGACGGTCGACTTCAAAGCGGTTCTCTTCGCTTGATTGCAGAATAAAGTCATCTGGTGCCAAATTCCTCGTCGTTGGTGGTATCTGCTCCATGTCCGGTTCAACCGGCTGTGAAGTCGCGGCCAGTGGCTTTGACAGAGAAAGCGAGGTCGAATTTGTGTTTCGGCTGAGGTCGCGTGGGTGATCAGAAAGCGTCATTTTCGCCAGCTGGGTTTCGATTTCTGAAGGAACGAAGAAGGTGGATGCAGGCGAAAGCGTCTCGCAATAGTCGTCCAGTGCAGAGTCACAAATGTTTCCAAAGTTTGCGCGCTCAATAGCGCAGCGAACAATCGCCTCAGTGTCCAAGACTTTTGCCTCACTGACTTCATCTGAAACGAGTCCTTCCAAGTCGTCCCCGAACAGCAAGTCAAGAAAGTCAGGAATCTTAGAGTCGGGCTTTGAATTTGAAGCATCCCCGGCCATTAAGACGGCCACAGATTCGCTTTCCGAACATCTGCTTGCTTGGTCCATCACAGAATTTGGCGACAGAGCCCCACTGCTTTCTGCTCGACTGAAACTGGGAACCGAGTTGTCAGAAACTGAGAAATCATCAGCCACGACATTTGCCCTCGTCGCTCGCTTCCCTCGTTTCTTTTTCGGCTCGTTGCGACTTCTCACTCGACTTTTACCTGCCTTCAACACCGCAACATTGTCAGTTTTGCTGCGCGACTGTTTCGAGGCCACTTTCCCAGACTCCACTGAAATCTTGGTTTCAGGCTGAGTTTCATCAACGTCCGACCCTTCGTGTACGGACGATGCACTCTTTGCATCGGAAGCAGCGCCACCACGTGACACCGACTCCTGCGCATTAGAGTCGCCAACCGACATCCACTGATGTCGACCAACCTTGACCAAGCGACACTTGACGTGGCCGACCATGGCGTCCGTTGGGCCAACTGCCAACTTCTCAGTAGAATCCAAGCTCTTTTCGCTGTGTGGTGTCGATGGTTGAACTTCCTTCAATGCCTTTGACTCTGGCTTTTCATCGCCAAGCGGTCTTCCTCTAGTCGTTGCTGTGGCTACCGGACTGTGCTCGCCGACGTGAAGCTTAAGTCGGATCGGTCGTCGTGGTTTTGCAGAATCTTCCCGTGGAAGAAGTTTCTTGGGTAATTCCTTACGGCAGCTGAGCGGACTTTCAATTTCATCGTTGGAATCTTTGTCAAAGTCATAGATGCTAAGATTCAAACCCTCATCCTTTGTTTCTGCTTTAACTTCGTCCTTCTGGATTTTATCACCAGACTTTTCTTTGGCTTCTGTCATCTTAGGCATTTCTTTTCTAGCCCTTGGTTTCTGCTTGCGAGACGCTGTCTTCTCTCCCACGACTCTGGCAGAGCGACCTGCTGCTGGAATCCTATCAGCAGCTGTGCTTACACGTCCGGCAACTGTCCTCTCAAATGTGGCCTCAGTTCTGTCCTCAGAGACCGTCTTGTCCTTTGCATTGGTTGTCTGATGAACTGGCGCAGGCATCTCCAGATCGCAACTGTCCTGAGCAAGATCGTGATCAAGAAGTGGATCGTTGCGGCGCTGACGTTTGCGTCCTTTCTCATCGATCTTCTGCACGACAACTGAAAACGATTTACAATGCTGCAGCAACAAATTGAGGTCATCCTTCTTCTTGGCACCAGAGGATGCCCGACGCGAAGCATCTCTGTTCTTGGACAGCGCCTTCTTGTTACCTGTGTCCTTGATGATGCCTGGCAATGGCGCCACGATGCCGCAAGACTCAAGGTCACCGGGGCTCAAAGTGCTGTTGCTATGGTGATGACCTTCTTTGGAGATGGGGAGGTCTTGGCAGGCGAGTTCTGTTGGCCCTGGAGCAGATGTCGCGCATTCTTCTGGTGCAATGGAACTCTTTTTCGAGGCACTGTTGTTGTGTCGAGTAGCGGATTTAAGCAAACGACTGACAGAGGGAGCAGCTGACGTATGATTGACAGCGGTAGAGGGCAGCACAGAATGACTGGCAGAGGGAGGTGCTGATGGATGTGTGACTGGGAATGGAGTCGGTGAATGACTGACCGAGGAAGAAGCCAATGGATGACTGGCATTGCCAATCAATGCATGTGACGTCGGATCAACAAAAGTCTCACAATCTGGAACAGTTTCTTTTGCAAGGTCACTGGTGCTGGGTTCGTCAGGTTGTGACCCTGACGACACTGCACCTTTCTCGAGGGCCGAGCTGGCGATCTTTGCAAAGAGAATGTGCTTATCAATAGCCAGGCTCCCAGCACACGGCTTCGTTTTTGATGTCCCACAATCACTGGTCGCTTCGAGCATCGGAGGTCCGCGGTTTTCCCCGTCATCCGAGTCAGAAATGTCGGAGAACTGCTCCATGTAGGTGAAGTCCGTCTTTTCGAGAACTGGTGGCTCCGAATCCATGACGGAGGAGGATAACAGATCGCTCGAGATATCTGTCTTCGTTCTGCCAGCAGAACGAGAGCTTTGCTTTGGCACAGAGACGTCTTGTGCCTTTTTGGCGCCAGCAAGAGCAACCTCACTGTGCCCAGCCTCTGAACAGGAAGCAGAAATAGGAGGCGGCACTGTCTGGGTCAACCCGGCAGAGGAAGAAGGAGGCAGGGTCTTGCGGTGACTGTAGAAATGCAGCGGGTTGATGGTGGAGCTTTTGGCACCGGCCAGAACCCCACCAACTCCCGTATCCTGGTCTTTTGATGGAACGTCCTGTGCATCATCAACCTGTAGCGACATCTGTTGGCGTGGTTCATCTGGAATAATCTTCCCTGCTTGATCCAGACCCACATTCTCTCCTTTCTTCAACTTTTTGCTTCGTACAAGGGTCAGTGTATCTTCCAACGACCTCTTCTTCGAAGCTCTCTGCGCCTCCAACATAAGCTTCCTTTCAGTTACTTCTCGGCGCTGAAATCCACTCAGAAACTCGTCTTTCTTCGAGGGTATTTCTTCCAAATCTCGGCTGCTCTTCACAGCACTGCCACTGGAGCTCTGAACCAAAGTCGAGACAATGTTAGATGATGGAACTGGGTCGGATGAAGCCTGGACAAACGCAGCTTCAGAGCGAGCGGTGGCTCCATTCGAAACACAACTCTTTGTCTCAGAGGGAATGTCCTCAGTGGATTCTGATCCAGTGGACTTCTTCGGTTTCAATTCTGCCGAAAAACTCAATGCGGATCCTTCCGGGTGTGAAGAGAGGATGTCATCAGACACCTCCATCTCTGTCCCTAGTTTTGCTACAGAAGTTCCCTCTCTTTTCCAAACGGGAAATGTTTCTGAACCATCCACAGCAGAAGACGGTCTGGAATTCTCCTCGGAACTCCGTTTCACTCGGTCAGTTTGCACTACTTGGCCCTGGAAGAATGCCCTGCCGATGGCAGAAGGGTAGAAAGTACTGTGAATCCTTGGAAATTCCAGAATTGACCTAGTTCGAGGTGCTTCAACAAAATCCGACTTTGTGCCATCTCCAGCTTCCTCTCTATTTGCACTTTTTGACTCTTCGTAATTTTGTTTCTCATTTTCCTTTGTAACTGAAGTCACTTGCGACCGAATGGTTTTGTCAGTTTCAATCACCCGGTCAATTTCGGTCATTGGAACGTCTGGTTTTCCAATGCATGGCGTCTTTTCCACAGAAACCAAAACTGGTTCTTGAGTGGCTGCACTAGGAGGCGCCACTGTGACCTCGGCTTTCGAAGCTGTAGTTGTTTCACTTTCATCAAATGTGGAGTTGAGAGACAGTCTGTACAGAAGGCTTTTCTTTCCACCCGTTGACCGATACGGTTTATCTGCCTTTGCCTCTGGTGCCTTTTCCACCTCAGTCTTCTTCACCACCTCCAGTTTTTTCTCCATTTCTACCTTCTTTTCAGTTTCCATGAGATTTGTTGTTCTCTGTGAGGATTTCTCCTCTGCATGGAAACCAGTCTGTCCAACCTCCTCCTGTTCTGCAGCCTCTGCCGTCTCCGGTTGAATTTTCGTGGACTTTGACTCGAGCTTCGACTCCTCACAGGAATTCTCCACCGAAGTTTCCCCATGTTTTCCAGTGGAGTCGACTAAGCACTGACTTTTGCCACATCCAGAATGCGACGAGTGGTCATGATCAAGAAACGCTCGGCAAAGATCGACTTTGACATCTTTGTGCACGCCTTCGGCCGATCGATCATCTTCGATCGAAGACACGGACTGGCTCGTAGAGATCGTTTTGCCTTTTGCACGACGAAACTTTGGCGGCAGACTAAGAACCTCAGGATCGAGTGCGACGTCAGCAGAGCACGTAGAAACGCCAGACGAAACGGACTTTCCATCGTGTTCCATGTGTTTTGAACTGGAACCAATTCCTTTCTCTTCGAAAGAGTCGTCTGCTCTCTTCTTCCGCTCTGGCAATTCAAGACAGCTTTCTGGCAGCTTGGAAATTCCACCTGGCACAAACTGTGGAAGGCCTTCAGCTGGCTTCTGAACTCCGTCCTTCCCCACAGCCTTTGACCCACGACCTTTGGCCTTTTCTTCACGATCCCTCAGACTGTACGGCTTAGCTTGCTTCCTGGAGTCTTCTTCATCTGCGTTGTCAGACAATTCTGCTGACTTTGTTGATTTTCCCAGTTCTCTTTCTGCATTCTTTCCGGAACACTTAGCTCCACCTTTAGGAGGCGTTTCTTTCTTTGTCGAACCCTTACCCCCTGTCTTGATTAGGTCGTCTGTTTCATATTTGCTGTTAGCTGTTTTCTTTCGAAGCGATTTCCTCACAGGCATCGGTGGTTCCGTGGGACTGCTCTTTGGAGAACCCCCCGACTTTTTCTGTTTCAACTTTGACTGACTTCTTGTGACCCTTGGAGAAGTAGAGCCATCTGGGGGTGCTCCTGTTCCACCCTCCGTCCGACTGAACCTTGGACTGGACCTGGAGACGGCACGGTGGAAGAAGCCTTTGCCTTTTCCAGCGATGAACGTCTTACCAATGAGTATTCCACTTTTGCATGCATCCTTTGCTGCCATTTTCTGGAAGTAAGTCCGACAGTCGTGCACTGGTTTACCTCCGCTGATGAATGCACGATGGGACGGTTGGCCATTGAGATTCGTCTTTGCGGCAAACTTTTTCCAGTACAACCTGAAATTGGATGCAGACGAAGGACTGTCCGAACCACTTGACTGGTTTGGAACTCCAAGACCCAGCTCCTCTGGATTGCGCGTCAGTCTCTTCCGCGGTGGTAACGCTATGCTCTGGCGCGGTGGTGCCGTTCCAGAAACCTGTGGCACCTCAAACTCGGCTCCAGTGCAGCATGAAGCTTTCGTCAGATCCCTGGCCTCATTCATGGACTCAGTTGAAGGACGCCGGTCCTCGTCAGATTTGTCCTTCGATTCTTCAAGGACAGCATCAGAAAAATTTCCTGTGCGAGAAGAATGGGTGGAAAAGATGGTTGGCTGATCTACAAGATTCAGAGAAATGTCCGAAACTGTTTTTCTGAAAGACAGACACTCAACGTCATCGTCGTGCGGCACTGGCGGATAATTCTCACAAGGAGTAACTCGATGTAGCTCTGAGCTTGTGTGAGAATTCATGTCATCGTGACCTGTGATTTCGTTGACAGCACTGCTGCTGCGTTTTGGGGGTCCAACGTCGGGAGCTGGTACTATGCTGCTTTTCTTGACGGTTAGCTCAAGCGGGGAATCGTGATTGCAGTCTGAGTAACTCATAATGTCGACCACTTCGTCTTGTTTTGACTTCGCAACTATAGGGGAGCTGGATGAATGCTTTCTCATTTCGACTTTTCCGACTTCTGCCGGACTGTGCCAGAACTCTTTCCTGCTGTGAGAAGGTTTTGTGTCATGTTTGCCAGGGTGGTTACCAGCCCCCGTTCGTGCCGCAATGTCACTTTCGCTCGAAGAGCTCGCCAAACTGGAGGTCTTTTTTGCAGACCGTGGACGTGACCCGGTCTGATCAGTTTTTGGCAGTAAATGCACTGGTATGTCATTGACGTTCGGGAACAGGGCTGCATACGGTGAGTGGAGGAGTCCAGCGGTGCTTCCAGGTGGTCGCAGCAAGGGCAGCCCGGGTGGAAACAACCCAGAAGCAGAACCGGGCATAGGGTGGAGAAACGGTGCAGAGAACATATCAAGTCCGAGTGGAAGTCGCGGAATAAATGACGGTGGAAGTGGGTTGAGGTTGAGGAGGTACGGGAGATCTTGCCAGACGGATGGTGGAAATGCAGCTGTACCAGCAAAGTTGCCTAGGAAACTAGCCGCTGCCGCCCGACTCATTTCATTCTGGAGCAGAGGAGGAATTGAGCCACACTTATTAGCCGGACTGTGGCTTGAAGCCGGGCTGTGTTTTCCAGAAGATCGCTCGTGCATGGCAGGCGATCGCCGGCTGTCCGATCCCTTCTGGCCGCCGCTCCGCTCAGAGGATCCGCGCTTTCCAGGGTTCATTGTGCTCTCAGAACTGTCTCGGATGAAGACACGTTCAAGAGACCAACAGATTCATTACTCGTTTCCTTACCATGATCTTTATTTTTGTCACATCTTAAGCATTATCCCAGAAGAGTTATTTATACCTGCAGTAGGTGAATAAACAAAAATTTTACATAATTAAAGAATGATTAACATCACGATTATTAATTCTAGTCATCTTTACTGCTATTACTGCATACAGAGATGGGTAACGTTTTCCTGGTACACAATCGAGATCTGAGTCATTACAGAATTTGAACTGAACAAAGTTATCAGTAATCCTAAAAAAGTCGTCTTACTTGTAAACAATAAGGCAACCTCAGACTGCGATAGAAATTAGAAGCCACCCAAAGGACTATCAACGAAATAAGTAATTAATCAGCAAGTGGTTCTCACGACGACAAGAGCAAGAGTTCATCTGGTGAAACGCATTTCTTGAGAACATCTTTTCAAACATTCTTATAGACATCAGAGAAACTTGCCCCATTTCTGAATTTATTGATTTATTTATTGATAGCAATAAAAGTATTTTTGAAAAACTTTGTTACTCTGTTACTCATCGATTAATTACTTACTTATTTCATCCACAATCCTTCCGGTGGCTTATCAGTCTAAGAAAACACTGCTAAATAAATAACACGATTTCTGTTCATAAATGCACATTTATAAAACGTCTTTACACATTATTAAAGGCCAGGAAATGGTTTAGGTCGTCACATTATCCTCACAGTTACATACGCAGTTACCCCTTTTTCATTCAAGACAATATCGTACATGATTTATTATATATCAAAATCAAATCCTCGTTCAATTCTTCTTATAAACCGCTTGGGCTCTGTAGCAAAAATCTAATTCGATTTTGCGATCTTTGTCATTATATTTCGTAAAAATGTATTGGAACACAAACGTTACTATACGTTATAAACACAGCCCAGTAGCGCCGCCCAACGGCGCCGCCGAACAGTGAAACACAGATTATACGTGAATTGAATACAGGCCCCCGAATGACGTCATATGGCTTGTATTACTTCGTTGGTATTAGTGTAGAAAAAACGTGCCAAATGGCTGAAATAGAAAGTAAATCTAAATCTAAACGTTGTACGAAAAATTGTGTTGCATTTGGATGCAGTAACGTTGCCATTCTGGAATCAAGAACGGCAGGAATAACTTTCCATGCGTAAGTATTAGCACGTTTACACTTAGCCTCAGTGATCGTAATCGTAATCCTGAGATTTCTACAGCGCCCAACGAACAATTTTGCCTATCGATTTTGTTTTGACTGAGCGCCTGTGAATAAGATGGTGACGCGGGGACCATCTTATTCACAGGCGCTCAGTCAAAACAAAACCGATAGGCAAAATTGTTCGAACAGATAGCATAACCACGTTTTGATATGGAGCAGTATCGCATCCAATCACCTACAGAGGTAGCAAGGGGTTACTCAGTCCATTCTTTAGGCCTAATTATGTCCCCAAGTTACAAGATTACTTCACTTTGATGGGTCCCCGAAATTTAAATCAGGTACCCTTGCAAACAAGTTATGGTTTACTCAAACAAGACAAGAGTCTGAGCCCAAGACTCATGCCAAGTTTAACTTATGTTTATCGATGAACATCAACACAGTTCCTTAAATACGATGCAACAAGTGAAATTTTCGTCTATTTCTTAACTCTTGCTTAATTTCTGGAAAAGTTACAGTAATAATATTGTTACTTGAAGTTAATATAGCAGTTTTATGAAACTGGCATTTTTCTGTCTCTGAAAGAATTACAGATTCTAATTTTTAAATTTTGTGTATGACGTTTACCAGGACACTGAGACAAAATTTAAATTTCTTTGCACAAAAATTCCTATCTTGCTAATGTAAGTTTTACCTATCACTAGGGAAAAGTAAGTAAAATGCTGACTTGTTCAGTTTTATTTGAGATATTTAAGAGAATTTTTTTAATTTTAAAATTTATTCACATGGAAAAACATTTTACAGGTTTTTAAAATTAAAACATAACAAAGTAACAACGGAAACAGGTAACAATTAATCAAACAGTCACACAAGTTTAAACTTGCCAAGACTGAGTTAATCAGAGAATGTTAACTAGTGTTTAAATGCTGATAAAATATTTATTAAGTTTGAGTCTCAGTTGTCAGTAGAACAAAGAATACAAGGAACATGTACAAAACTATTTCAACAGCATTTTCAAGCAACGAAAATAAAATTTGAGATCATTGCAGAGAAGTTACTTATAGAACAAATTCAATATTCTTGAAGTTTCAATACAATTTTAGCTCAGACAAATTTCAGTTTAAGTTGCAAGTTTATTATATCAGAACCCATTATAAAATGTTTCAAAA